>JAOBYK010243343.1:0-20174 GCA_025434845.1 Phenganax subtilis | reverse complement strand
TTGAGACTGAGCCTCACTAAAATAATTAATATTGAAGTCACCAAGAACCATGTCAATTTTGTAACTATTAATGACATATTCCAATGCTTCGAAATAATGCAAGGCATTAGAGTTGTTCTTTCTATACAGCAACAGAATTGAAAATTAAACAAGACTTACCTGTAAGTTGAAGTTGGATTGTAATTCTGTCTTGTCATCAGTCCGGAACGGAGGAGTCACATGAGATGCGCGTGCGCGTATCACTGATCAGTCTTCAAAGCAAGTATGAGCAGAAAGACCGGAACAGAAGAGTCACCATCGTGGAGGGTTGGGATATGGGCATGTGACTCCTCCGTTCCGGACTGATGACAAGCCCAATAACTCACCAGCCACCACTGGATAGTGGTTACCTGGTGCTTTCATTCACTGCAATTTGGGAGAGACAATGTTTGGAATTAAATGGTTCTACTAATTGGAGTGGGTTGGATAATCCATGAAGAGCTATAAAACACAGCTGTTAACTCTGGTTAAGGTACATAAGGTCTGTCCCTTTTGCAGACATACAGCATGTGTGTTATTTTCTGTAGTATGGTTTATAGTAAGTGTCTATTCACTTTTGTGCATTGTTGTGATGAACATACTGTTGTTTGTGTTTAGATAATGAGCCCATGCCTATTGAATACCAGCATCCCTGCCCGGACTGCCATAATGTACCTAGTTTGAAAATCTAAATAAACCATGCCACAAAACTGGAGACCTCAAGGGCTTCATGAAAAGATGTCTACTATGTGATGCTGGTAGTGGACAATCCAATCACTTTAAAACTGTTAAAATGGTAAGATTATTTATAATAATATATCGTATACCCAGGAGGAGAACTGGAGAAGAGAGATCCTATCATCCTGTAGAAATTTTATTAGTTGCACTTTTATGGAAATATCCGAACATAAGGTTTCTCCTTTAGAGTCAGAGTTCAGTTCTGTCAAGGACATCATTACCTCATCATATATCAGGGTATGGACAAATGGAAATGGAAACATAAACAAACTTTTTACATCATGGTCATTGTAATCATGTGGCCACTTTGAATATATAATTACGTGACACTTCACTTCGCACGACATGTCGAATACGTCGTGAGAAAGAAGGCTCATGGGGCTCGTGGAACTGGTGGAATCACAAGGTTTCTTTCATCAATAAAACACAAAAAAACCTGGAAAGAATGGCCATTATTGTTCTATATAACTAATAAATGAATATAACTCATGTTGCATCAGTAATGACAGTAGTTAGTTTTTGTCTATGAATATTGATTATATTTATAATTGCTGCCACGCATCAGCACGGCAGCACCCTATTCTTGACATGCGCGCGATCCTGCGATATTGGCAAAATCTCAATTTGTTTCTGTCGTTCTGTCCGGCTTTTTCCAGGGGAGGTTTTTACGGAATGAGAGGGAGCAGTCAAGTGTTCCATGTGCTAGAGTAAATCGGTTAAAAATTAAGCGAAAAAAATTAACATATGGCTAAGTTCCATATTCTTGGTACCTACATGAACGTTTTAATCGAGTAGTAGGCAATGTGCTTTCATCATGGCTTTCATGAGTTTATTGAGGTTTGTTGGCAGTTTTAACAGCCCGAAATAACTCAGTTATATATCGCCGGGTCAAAAACAACATTGAATAACATATAAACATTGTAACGAGACAAATGTACTTAATACTTTGAATAGTGGCTTTATAATAGCTTTAGTGTCAACTTTTGTCAGTAGATAACTTACCAAAACTTGTTAGTATGACCATGTTTTCTTATGAAATTGAACTGCCTATGCTAGTAGCAGAAATATCAACAACCTACACATACTGGTAGGGCCGATTTAGGCACGAAATAATACTCAAGTACTCAGTGTGGTAAAGTCCATCAAGGCACAAAATAATAGTCAACTGCCATTGCAGTAGACCCCAGTGAGGCACAAAATAGTGGTCATCTGTCTATTGTGGTAGAACCCATTGAGGTGAAAAATAATACTTAACTATCCTCAGCTAATGGAAGAGCCTTTAGATATATTGCGTTTTTGCTTGTTTACATTTTGTTGCCAGTAAAAAATATTCCCTAGAGATGAGTTTCTATTGTTGTTTTCATTGTTTGAAACCCATCTTCCATATCTTCTGCCAGAATAATGAAGTGAACTAGAAAAACGTAATCCATTTATAGATATAAGCCTTATTGCTGCCGAGCATTAGCGACGCAGCACACTAATCTTGACATGAGCGTTGGCTTGGGTCGTTTCCCTAGCGTTCAAGGCGATGAACTGTTTAGCGGTTAATGTAGAGGGAAATAATATGCTTTTATGATTTATCGGCACTCTTAAAACGGCCCAAAATATTGTATTGTTTGCATGCTCAACAAGCACGCTTAGCTATGTCTTAGTGACTTTATAGGTATAGACCCCATGTAGAAGTTTTGCTCGTAAATAACATACCAACTGTTGTTAATGTTGTTAAATGCGTTACGTTGTAATGAAAACTTTCCTCCGAACGTGCACGCGTTATCTTATATGTATCTCGCATTTCAGTCCGAGTTGAATGCTATGAAATTGTGTAAACAGTAAAGATCAGGTTCAAATTTCACAAATTTATTTATACCAACATTCCTTAAACTGATTAGCTCATCTCGTAATTTAAAAGCTTCAAAGATTAAATGAGCAAGCTGTACACAATACCGAGCAGGAATAAGGTTTTGTCATTCGAAGTTAGCAAACTGGACGGATCGGCAGCATTTCCATTACAATAGTAACTCCTAGCATACAATTGTTCTCCTCCGATCCATATTGAAACCAGTGATTGAAACATGTACAGCAACAGTAGTGGTCTTATTGGAGTTTATTGATGCAAAAAACTTCTCAATTCTGCAATCTACATATGTGACTTGTGAATAATATATGTAACGCAAAGACATAAGGTACAACGTAAGTGTCGTATGTCTCGGTCTATAAACTCTGGCTCATGGAAAACTGTAATGTTTCGTCGGAAAAATGGAGAAAAAAATACGTACAAAATTGATACGCTCTGGTACCTGGAGCCAAAAATTGAAGCCATAATTCCGACATTGCCCCTGGTCCCTCCACGTGACGGAAGACACGGTCAAAAAACAAAACAAAATAAACATGGTCCGAAAACGAGTCAAACTTTGCCAACAAAAAACAAGTTCTATCAAGCTGCTCCACAGTTTTTTTAGCAAAAAGTAAGAAAGAACACACAAAGAAAACACATAAAGTTTTTTTCTAATTTTATGAACGAACCGCCCGAAAAATAGCTTCTTTTTCGGCAAAAACGTACAATTAGGAGTGAAGTCTGTGTTTTCGCGAGAGAATTGCGAACCGTAAACACGCGTGTCTGGGTGTCAAAACTCACGTGTCTGCGACCGAAAATACCCCATATAAACAAGGGCAGATTTCGTTCTAAGGCATTCAACGCGTTTGTTTACTTTTGGCTACTTGACCAATCAGAGTGCATAAATTTGCAAAATGTAAACAGAACCAGCTAAAATATATGCCTTCCTTTCACGGCCTAATTGACGAAGGGTTTTGAGTTTTTCGACTAAAACTTAAAAATTCATGTAGAACACAAAAAATCTTCATTTCTACCGCTGCAATTTTTAAATTTCCGTCTAGAACCAAAGATATCGTTGTTTGAATATGAGTGCACTAAAACGCAAGCGTGTAGGCAAGTGATTTTCAACACTATATTTTACAGGATTTAACAAGAATATGATGCTGGAATCGTGATTTACTGGAAAAGGCTAGGTCTATTTTGTCCCCCGAGAATATTACATTTTTTGCTGAATTGCATTAATTGTAAAAACGGCAGGAAGTGAACCATCGTACAGTACTCTGTGACTCCAGGTAAGTTTCAAAACAGCGAGTTTTCTTGGTTCAGGACAGCAAAAATGCCAAAATTTAAACGAGCTTGTCACATCCCTATTCATTATGACTAGTCGAAAGATGAAACAGATTGAGTATGTCATTTGAAATGCCATGGTTTTGTTGGCGTGGCATTTGGTTTAAAGATGTTTTCGGAGACAGAAACTGAAAAAACATCGCAGCATTTATTATCTTCGCACAACTGCTGTCTGAAATTGTGTGGAAGCAAATGGAAGGGAGTCAAGTTTTTTGTTCAAGTAGATTATAATTTCATAAAAAATAGTGTACAAAAGCCAGTGAGAAATTTTATGGTTTAAATAATTTTACTGTTTAGTCAACGGATTTTTGTAAAACAATAGCCCAATAGAACATCTTGACTCTTGAGAATGAAATTGACTAAGTATATCATTATGAAATAAAAGTTATTTTGAATAAGGTTTTTACACAGTTTTTACAAATTGTGAATGATTATTAAACACTTCTTATTCCCCCAAAACTTTTATTGTGTACTTGCTGCAATTATCAGCTGGAAAAGGATTATTTAGGGCTTCCCAACATTATAAGGTATATTGATACCTCACGAACTATTACAAATATTGCCTGCCCTTTCTGCAACTAATGCGATTCACCAAGAAATGTAATATTCTCGGGGGACAAAATAGACCTAGCCTTTTCCAGTAAATCACGATTCCTGCATCATATTCTTGTTAAATTCTGTAAAATATAGTGTTGAAAATCACTTGTGTACATGCTTGCGTTTTAGTGCACTCGTATTCAAAGATCGATATCTTTGGTTCTAGACGGAAATTTAAAAATTGCAGTGGTAGAAATGAAGATTTTTTTGTGTTCTACATGAAGTTTTAAGTTTTAGTCGAAAAACTCAAAAACCCATTGTCAATTAGGCCTTGAAAGGAAGGAATATATTTTAGCTGGTTCTGTTTACATTTTGCAAATTTACGCACTCTGATTGGTCAAGTAGCCAAAATGTAAACAAATGCGTTGATTGGCTTAGAACAAAATCTGCCCTTGTTCCCCATATAGCATTGGTGTGTACGTCACAGAGTGCAATACTAAACTGGATGAACGTTTTAGTTCATCAATACTAGTACGGAAGTACAACCCAGCAAGACTCATCACCTTGATCAAAATAAAATCATCTGCATTTAGACAGGTAAAATTGTTGTCATTGTAAAAACTACTAAAATATTAACTTCAAGTAGTGCAAAAGTAAAGCAACTGTAATTCCATGTTTTGTAAGTGGACAAGTTGGAAAACTAACCAGTCACTCATTGTTTATTAACTCTTGCACTACTTAGTGTAGTGTTATAACTATTAAACTATAGCTAAGTAATTGGTTGTTAGTCTTTTTGAAACTGCATACATAGAATTTTCATTTCACACATCAGTGGCAAAGCTCGCCCACATTTTGGTCACACAATACAAACAGTTTATCGTTTGTACAGTCAAAACAATTAGTTTCTTGCGTGATCAAGTTATTAAGCTGCCTTTACCACTACACATTCTTGTTAGTTAGGTTTTAGTAAATCCAGACTTACCAATAATGTCTGATTTTAAACATTGGTTGCCATAAATGAAGCAAAACTTTGTAGAAATCACATTTGTTTCATTCACAACATATCTTTGTTTCAAAATTTATCACAAATCAACTTCTTAGTCAATTTCACAAACGTCAAACACTTGCCTTATAAATAGGGTCAAATAAGTCTGAAAATCTGTAAGTGTCTTCTTGAAAAGTAAATATCAGCAACAAACCATTTAAAATCCTAAATTTAAACCTAGTAATAACACAACACGATCACAAATATACTTAATACTAATTTTTCTTTAAAGTTCAGTCAGTCTTTGGCTTGTCATTGTTTTTTGTGTTATTACCATCAGTTTTTGGCTTGTCATTGTTCCCTGTATTATCTTCAAAGTTAACAAGAAATTCTTCCAGCTCTTTGTCATCCTCTGCATTGATGGCATGCTCGATTGTATTGCTTTTAAGATCCAACTTCATTGTGAACCTTGACACAAGCAGGAAAATTTTGTCTTCCTTGTTTGGCTCTGCTTTTGGAGCAGTCCAATTAAACAAATGCAGGGTAACCTAAAATGAATAAAATTTATTAATATAGTTAAGTACGTCAACACCATACCAAATTTAATTTCTAGGGCAGCCCCTTTCACTTGTACAATAATATTTCAAACTGATTTAAATGCTGTGTTCAAACTACAATACTTACTGGTGTGCTTGCTTTGTACCACTTACGATCTGCCAGCATGAATATACACTGGTTAATTGCAGGTGCCATGTCTCTCAGGAAAGACCCACCACAAGTTGACGATGGACAGACAACAGTTGCTGTTGCAAGGGACTTAACTGCCATTTGGGTCTTGCACAAAAAGCACCTCACTATGTATTGGAAGTTCTTCATTGCCAAAACGGTTGTTGTAGTAGACAACTTTGCATCCGAAGTGTCCAGTTCCTCTGTCACTTCCATCGATTGTTCCACGATCTTGATTGCACTCTCAAAACTCGTAGTTACCACAATCTCCCCGTTGAAAGTGGAAACAACCACATTTTTCAGCGACAAAACATCTGCATCTTTAAAATTATCATTTTAAGCCCTTTCTGCCAAAGAACTAGGGTGATTTGTCCACTTTCGTCTGCCAAGACAATCTCTCGTTTTGCTTTGTTGCTGGGGAATTTACCAACCATGTAAGACTCGTGGACTTTTAAAACTTTTGCCCTGAAGTTGATAAACCTTGTGGTCTTCTTTCGAGACAGGATCTCCTCGATTTTGGCCTCGGAACACCCCACAGCAGGAACCTCCTTGCTGGCTGGAACAACCGACACATCGCCGTCAATTAACATTTCCACTCTGTCCCCGCCCCCATAAGCCTTCTTTATTTTAAACAAAGCCATGTCGTACGCTTTGGACGCTTTGAACTTGGAGAACACTGTCTGGTTGAAGCAAACCGCCCGCAGCGTCGATTGTGAACTCTGGTCGCACAAGTTCATGCAGAACATTCTGGCGCTGCCCTTCTTTGTCGGACGTAGCTTGCTCTTGTTAACTACAGCACAAGTTAACACCTTGTTGTACTTTCGTGGGGAACTTGGAACTGGTGAGCCCTGAATCTCTTTGATCGTCATGATCTTTTGCTTCGCTGGTGTAGTTGACATCCTCAGCTTCGATTTACTTGTTGCCCACTTTATCAACTGCCACACATCAACAGCGTTGCTAATATGATTGTAGGCTGAACAACAGCGCGCACTTTTATAGGCAAAGCGCACGGATCTCAAAATAGGAAAATGCACTTTTTTAACAAAAAGTTGTAAATTGTTGCTGACTAATGTGCAAAAATAGTATCCAAAAACTAAATTGTTGCTGACTATGCGCAAAAGCACTATTGATATATTTAGATTTTAGTTCTCGTAATTGCCAAAATTACTTTTGGAAACAGTTTTTATTGTCTTAAAATTATTTTTTACTATTAAAATTCAAATTTAACCGGAATTTTGTAGACTACTAGAATGCTCCGCAGCATTTTTCGATGTGATAGTCGTATAAAACAAAGGATAACTCAACTAGTTCCCAGGCTACAAGGTATTTATCCTAAAAAGGGTGAGATATTTTGAACAGAAAATAGGATGATGTCATATTTTCAACAACAAAAAATAAGATATGTCATATTTTTAACAAAACGTCCCAGTTCATTTTTGAAGCACTTAGACTACTTAGACTAGTTTCACATTAATAATCTCCCAAATCACGTTTGAGTATACTAACTCATGAAACACTGCAGTGTATATTTTACTATTTTCCCAAATTTTACAACATCTGAACATTGAACCGAACAAGAAAACTAAAAGACAATTTCACCCATTTTTGACCAAACACCCCATTACTTAAAAACTGAACTGCAAACTTGAAAATAAACATTGTGAATGGGTTCAGTCGTTTTTTGACCCTACATTCATTCTTTTTCACTTTTGGCAATAATTTGCGAGCGCCAGAATTTGCTGAAAATTGGTCACATCACTTTTTTAAACTCAATAATGAGCGACAGTAATTTTGCAGACCGCATAGTAGTTAACTATTTAAGGTATTACTTTTTTTATGAAGGCGCTGTGGCTAAGCCGCGATTTAGTATAAGCTACTATTACAGATTTTTGCTGATTCAGCAAAAAAGGCCAAAATTGGGTGACTTTTCTGGGGGGTGATTTGCATAATGAGTAAAATTCCATGTGATCAATCGAAAGAGCCAATGATATGGCTGGATTTGAAAAGGATAATTTAGAAGTTGAAATATGCATGAATTTGTGCGTGTGAGCGATGGTGGGGAAGGGTGGATACTTGGTGTTGGCAAGAGCGAATCGTATTTTAAGGGGGTTGTCCGTGAGGGAATTTGTCGGGTTTGGGTTGTTGGATTGGACCGAGCGGGGTTGGATTGATCGGTGTGCACACATAGCATAAAGGTCTTTATGCTGATGTTTATCTGCCATATTTACACATGGACAACATCAAAAGCATGTCGTGCCGATGTTTATGATGGCTTATATATATCTGTGTTTCTATGTATGTACCTGACTATATATGCACGACAAGAGTCGTCGTGCATACGTTTGGTCGAGGTCCGTACCCTAAGCCTTGGTTGAGCCGAATGACTTGATTCGGCTCGCGTTTGCCCTTAAGTAGCCCCAGGGGGCGGAGCGAGCGACCATGCGTAGATGAATGACGTTGATTGACGGGTTTGCATAATGAGTGAATTTGTAATTTTTTTCCGAAAATTTGCAAATTGCCTTGTTTTGCTTGCTTTTTGCTGCCTTGACGCTCGAATGTATGGTGAAATGGCTTTTTGGTAGCAAACTGTGCCTTTCCTTCGTTTCAAAGCTTTTTGGATGCGAGTTTGCTCGAGTGCGTCCTGTTGACGCAAGTGGTAGCGATCAACCGTTAAATGACATTCATCCGTGATTTTTGAATTGAAAATTGACTACGTACAGTTGTAATAGTTGACAAACTGGATGGTTCGCTTGGTTTTTACGATTTTTTAAGAGTTCTTTGTCTTTTTTCTTGCATATGCATGTGAATGTTTTATAAAACTCGGTTAGTATTCTTTTAAATCTTTTCTTTTTATTACTGAATGCTATCTGTGAGTTCACTACCGTAGATCGTGTTGTTGACTTAAGCTAGATACAATTTATTGATATTGTTGTTTGGTTTTTATGCCATTTTACAGGTTTTTTTTTGTTTAGTTGTACACCGCTATGAATGTTTTGTAAAACTTGCGGATAGTTGGTAAGTATTCTTTCAAACTTAGCTTTTTTTAGTTCTGAATGCTACCCGTGAATTTAGTCATGAATCGAGCTGTTGACATAGACTGGTTCACCACTTGAGACTACATAAGAGCCAACCCGATGGGAATTTAGCCATTCTGCTCAACCAAGGCTTTGGGTTCAAATGTGTTCAATCACTATTATTTTAGTGGTCGACCATGTGTTACTCATTGAAAACCCCTCAATTTTTTCAATTGTATTTTTTGTAATCTTACATGAAGTAGTTCAATACAAGCAATGGAATATCAAATGACATAAGCATAAAAATTTCAACTAACTATTGCCGGTGAATAATTTGCCTTAAAGTACAAGCATTGAAATCACATAGGAATAATTTTATCTTGAAAACGTCCAAGTTTCAACTAATTTTTTGCTAAGATGTGAGTAAATAAATAAAAGTTAATCTGTTTCGCTTGTTTTCGACTCGACATCATCATCATTTCTTGATTGTTTTGTTTTACTTGCTTCTAGCTCGTCTTCTTGTTTGTTTTCTTCGCTTTGTGTTTCTTTCTTCTCAGTTGCTTTTTCTATTAGGTCCATGTGGTATTCTTTGCACACGGCTTTTATAATTCGACTGATCGTATCGTCTCGGGGAACGAATTTGTGAATTAGCGAAGAATCTTGCTTGATAAGTTTAGCGGTGTACAATTTGAAAAATGCATGAGTCTCGTGAACCGTCTTATTTCTGGATTTTTTTCTTTTCAATCATAAGGATCACAGATTCGATACTGATTTCGTCATTCATTTACAGCCTATCTATGGTTCTGTACTGCAAATAATCTTCGTAGAATTGGGCTTCTGTTTTTCGAAGTTTTTCTTTTAATTCTAACAGATCTGGGTTTGTTTCTAGAATATCATGCAATTCTGGCTTTCTTTCGCATTGGTCTATGACATTGAATAAATCCTGTAGAGATTCATATGATTCCATGATGGCGACTAAGGTGAATAATGACTGGATATGAAGTTTTATTTATACTTTTACTGTATTCTGAAAATGGGCTTGTAAAAAATTTGGTAAGAATTTTTTTTTAAAAAATCAAAGTGACAAGAATTTTGTTTTTAAAAATTAAATGTGGTAAATTTTGATTGACGCACAAGATGATTAATTCAATGATTTTGTAAAGGTAATTTTCCAACAGTATAAAGCGAAGAGCGTGATAATTTTTTAGTTAAATTTGTATCACAATGCCCGTAAAGTGTTACTGGTTTTTCGAAGATGGTGGTAAATTGATTGAAAAAATCAAGTATGAAAATTTTGTGAAAGTAATTGATGGGGGTTATGTGTTTTCATATTCTTTTGATTATTTTGAAGATAAGCAGAAGTTAATATCATTATGGAAATCTACGGATGGTTTCGAAGGAGTTAAGGAAAAACGAGATTTAGATAGGAAACCTATTAAAATAATGTTTGGATATAAAATAAATAATTTGTTTAAAAAATGAAATTAATGGCGTGTTTAAGGGTATTTGAAGAGGTTTTTGTATGCTGGTTGTCAACAGATGTTTCTCAAGTATTTGATTTGGTTTGGAACATGTATACTGTGGATGTTGAATTTTTTAAGAACGACTCATCGTTGTTGAAGATCAATTTAACTAATCGGAAATTCTATGTTATCATCATAAGTTGCAAGCAAAAAATTATAGACAAATTGATGCATTATTTTCCTGATTTTGGAGAAGTAGCAGCGTTGAATAAAACGGTTGTTATTAATGAGCTTGATGTATGTTGAGGAATTTTCAAGGAGCTTCAATTTAAAGATTGGTTCGAAAGCGAAGATGATGAAATGTCTGCTAGTTATTGCAATAAGATAATAGTAAAGGACGGAGTTGAAATTTTTCAATCGTAAAACTGGTTGTTTAGGAATGAATAAAACTAAATCTGGGGAAGTAATGTATGTTTTAGGTTTTAGACTACAGCAAGAAGTAGATTATAAAATAAAACTAGGTAAAATATATTGTACGTTTGGGGTAAATAGAGTAGAATATAGAAATACTTTGAAAAAATATGTTGATTGTTGTAATGATTTTTATCGTTGTTTTAAGAAAAAAGTGAAAATTGAAAAAATATTTACATAAGTTAATTTCAGTATTTAATAATGGCCTTTTCTATTTCTATAATTTCGTCGATGCTTTGTTTCTTTTTTTTTATTTCTAATAATTTTTTTTATATTTTTCCGAAAGTCTTATAAATAAATTGTATCTTTCTTCTGAACTACAACTTATGTGGTTTGGACAAGAAGTTGTTATATCTATCTGTTTTTCTAAAACAGTTAATTTTCTGGTAAATAATTTTTCTTTGTACTGTTCGGGTGTGGTGTGATATACTTTTAATAATGTTTTACTTTTTTTAGGTCTACCTCTTTTTCTTAATTCTTGGTTTTTCTTTTCTTCTAAATTTTTTAAAATTTCCATGTTTTTACCAGTTGATTGTTGTTGTAAATTTGATGGAAATTTGATGAGGATGAAGGTATAGGTTGCGGTGTTGTGACAGATGATATAGGTTGCGGTGGCGGAAAGCTTGAGGTGGAGGATATAGGTTGTGGTGGCAGGAAGCTTGAAATGGAGGATATAGGTTGCGGTGGCAGGAAGCTTGAGGTGGAGGATATAGGTTGCGGTGTCAGCAAGCTTGAGACAGAGGATATAGGTTGCGGTGGTAGAAAGTTTGGGGTGGGCATAAATGTTTGTTGAAAATTTGGTATTCCATTGGAAAGCAATGTCTCATTAATTAAATGAGCTATTTCATTGTTATATAAGAAAAAAAAGGGTTATTTTATTATTTTCAAAAAAAAAGGACAAGAATATGTTTACCTCATTTATGGAATCTTCTACAAGTTCGTCGTCGTCATCATCATTGTCATCGTCGTCGGAGGAGATCGAATACTCTCTCCAATATTTCAGTAATTGCTCAAATGTTGGATTATTGTTAAATTTTTTTTGAATTGCCAAAAGTCTTCAAATTTACTTGATTCGTGGTCTTTCACACTTGTTAAGAATTTTAGCTTCCAATTTTTCTTGGTTGGTTTTTCCATCGCTTTTGGATTCTGACTGACCGATTTTTTGCTTTTAAAATCATTTTTATAATGTTGGTGAAAATAATTTCATTATATTAATTCAAAATGCCATGAGTGACATGAATTTCCCCTTTTAAAATCAAAGCGACGTCAACTTATTGTTTTTAAAAATCAAAATGCAATGACTGACATGAATTTCCCCTCTTAAAATCGAAGCGACGTCAACTTATTGTTTTTAAAAATCAAAATGCCATGACTGACATGAATTTCCCGTCTTAAAATTCAAGAGATGCCAACTTATTGTTTTTAAAAATCAAAATGCCATGACTGACATGAATTTCCTGTCTTTAAATCCAAGCGACCCAACTTATTGTTTTTAAAAATCAAAACGCCATGTAATTAGCCTTTTTAAATTCAAAAATGCCGTGAGTGACATGAATTTTCCGTTTTAGAAATGTTTTTAAAGACAAAATGCTATGAAATCAGCCTTGCTAGGATTTTATTTTTTCAAAATAAAAATGTAAGTTGATTGACAGATAATGCGTGGAAAACGAATTCTGTTTTTGGAAAATAAAATAAAAATCCAAGTTGATTGACGAATGTGATTACATTTTGAAAATATAAATTTCCGTTTGTATGTGGCTGATTGTTAGTCGGATTTGCATTTTCGAGGTGAAAAGTTTTGTTGTAAAAAATAAAAATAAATTCAGTTACAAGACAAGGGGTAAAAAAGATAGTGAATTTATTTTGGGCCAAATTCTTGTTGGCCATTAGTAAAGGTGATGATTCGGTGAGCATTAATTGGGTTCGCGATGAATTCAAGGGATTTTGGGATTTGTATTGGAAAGAACTTTTATATCACAACGTGCCTGATTTGCCTGAGTTAACAAGCAATCATTGCATATATAGTATTTCGTGGCTAAAAATTTGTTGCCATATTGGTGCTTTGATTCGAGGCTGTCATATTGAACATAAGGGAACTCCAGAAAAGTGGTTGTCATTTCTTGATCCCAAAGTATTGGATGGATTGTTGGAGTGGCGTTTTTAAAGAGTTACGAGAAGAAGTGAATTACTGAAGAAAAAATGGACCTTAAATGTTTCCCGATCGTTTTGCCTTTGGTACATGATGCAGAGAGACTTGTGGTGCATGCATTTGACGATCAAGACAATAAGATTTGTAAACATTTTATGAACATGAACGGTTTTACTAGACCAAGTGGACTTGATATAGTTTATTTTAATAGAGTGTTTCATAATATTCAGTACTTGATATTGGTTGAACATTGTTTGGTTTTTAAAAAAAAGAAGGAGCAAGCAGTAGCAAAAATGTTGGGAAAATTTGTTGCTGTTTCAAACCAAAAACAACATATAAATTTTGAGATTATTTTTTACATGTTTCCAATAGAAATAGATAGGGGTTTGTATAAGAGACCTATGACTAAAGTAAAAGAAGTAGGTTGTGATTGTGGGGATAATGAGATTATGCAGTTTATTCATTTAGAAGCTGATTTGCAGTACATAATGAATTATTTCGAAAATGAATTTTTACCAAAATTACAAAATATATTTTGGGGTAAAGACGAAAAAGGCAAACATGATTTAAGAGATGTTGTTTTAGATTTTATAGATAGGATTAGTCAAACATGGTATTGTGATGGATATTTTCTAAAGTCACGATTTGTATTTTTGATGCTATATTTTCAGACTTATCAAAAAAAATACTGAACGAAATAAACGAGTATTGTTGTTGTAATGATAAATTATTATGCTATTGCCAAAGTGTGAAAATGTACTTAGAAAATATATGTATAGAATTTTTTTTTTAAAAATAAATGTTTGTAAATATATGATGCGTAATGTCATTTTTTTCATTTGTAAAAATGAATGTGGAGAAGAGGATTGCTGCAATATTTCTTAGAATTTTATTATGTGAATGAAAATAACGACAAAATCATGACAAAAAGTGGTAAAAATACAGGGTGCCAATGTCTGTACATGGTGGCGGTTTACCTATTGTGAGAACGAGTAATGAAACGAAAATAGCTAAAAATCAGGATGGTTACGAATTCTATTCCATACTATACAACAAAAATGATTGTGATAAACGAAAGATAGTTCATAAAATATATTGTTCTATAGACCCGCATTATTTTGGAACGACAAGAATATTGGGTCCGCAGTTTAGTGTTTTGAAAGTAAAAAAATCAATGTTGGGTTTAGGTGATGATTTACTTGGTCAACAAGGTGTTAGTTTGGATGGTTATAAACTAAGAGATAAGACGTTATGGTGCAGTGATCAATTATGTGTTGGAAATGACTACCTTTTTCCTTTTATAGTTCCCTTTAGTAAAGAACAACTTGTTTATGTTTATGATAATTTAAATTATAATGTGGCTAGCGATGAAGATTTAATATTTAATACAAAGGGTTCAAAGACCTTTTTATGCCACTACATCTTATGCTTGTTTAAGTATACGAACAGACTACAGTTATTCCTATGGAATATAATTATCCCATTTTGGGGTTTTTGATTTTAGAAAAGTATATTTGGATTAATTTGTTCTTTTGGAGAGATTTTATTTTTAAACAGATTAATGTAATAAAAAATTTTGTTCTTTTAAAATAGAATTTTAAAAAAAAAGTGCATCAGTCACTGATTTTAGAGCTTTAACATATCGTTTTCATCATGTCGGATGTTGAACGTGTAGCTTATGAGAAGCAAAATGGTAGCAGATACGCTAAAATTATTGCCAGTACCACCGACAGCAAACACAAAGTCATTTGGTATAACACCACTCAAAAAAAAATTTACCTCGGTACGGCGTACAAGGTCGAGAAACTTAATGCTGTATGCGCTACTCAATCCATGAGCGTCACTTGCGATGAATTCGACAGTTTTTTTAAATATTTTGAAAATCTCGAGGCGGTGTGGAAAGCAAATTCGTTGAAGGATGATATATACTGGGTGATAACCAAAGATAAAAATTGGAAAAATCAAAGTACACGTTTGGTTATTAGAAAAGGAAATATGCCCGGTGTTTATGAGTTTGCTCGTGAAGTCGGAACGGAAACCTATGAGTCGAGTGACGAAGAATTATTTCAAGATACTCAAGACCCAGATCCTAATATAATTCCTATGAAAGTTATGCAGGTGAAGAAGTCGATGAGGTGGCATGATGATTACAACGGGACGTTTCATATTTCAAAAAAATGGAACTTTACCAAAGCATCTCGATTGCTGAAAGAATTCAGACAGTCTGTTTTGGACACGACAACGACCAAGCCCGTAGCAACTACGACGAAAAAAAGAGGTGGTAGCGTGATGTGGGATAACGGATCATTGTCGAGTAAAAAAAGACGAAAAAATGATAATAAATTTTTGGATGATGTAGAGGTACAGATGTGTTTATTTAATTTATTTAAATATATGAAAAAATCTGGAAAAAGTATTAAGGAATGTATTATGTTATATGAAAAAGAAATTGTTGGCGATTTAAAAATCGATATTGTTTACAATAGCTATCAGAGCATGAGTGAGCAGGATTTACATCGAATTTTTAATTTAATGTATTTGTAATTATTTTGTAGGTAATTGAACGTAAATGATGAAGCAAAAAAGAAAGAATGATGTTGTTGTAGATGTTGATTTGATTAAAAAAGCTTCTAGACTTTTGAAAGGAGAGATGCTCGATGATGAGGAACAGAAATGATTGTATCCTTTGCACGATAGAGCATTTAGAAATTATAAACGTTTGCAAATACATGTTGATAAAAAAATGCGCAATGGAGCATTGATTTTGCTGAGTTAAATGAGTTATCGAGATATAATAATAATTATCGTTATTTGTTGGTGTGTATTGACATGGCTACTCGATATGCTTTTGTGAAATTGTTCAAGAATAAAACTAGTGAAAATGTGAAAAAAAATTTGAAGAGATATTGCTGGAGAATAAAGAAATTCCCAAAAAAATTCAATGTGACGAGGGAACTAAATTTCAAAAAATTCGCAACAAATTGAGTAGAAAATATGATTTCGTTGTATTTCACACATATAATAGAGAGGTGAAGGCAAGTCATGCAGAACGATTCATTCAAACAATCAAACTTATGATTCGTCGTACTCTGACCGTTTTGGGTGGAAGTAGATATGTAGAATACTTGCCCTCTATCTTAGAGCAATATAACGAATCTCCTCATCGTGGAATTTTCGGTCTTTCTCCGAAGGATGTTTATATCGATGGAAAACATATTAGCTAAAAAAATTTTAAAACATCTTGAATTTCTCACCGCCTGTTAAAAAATTATTAAAAAAGGGAGATAAAGTGCAAATTTCCAGAGCTAAAAATAATATATTTGAAAAATCCAGTTTGAGAAGATGGAAAAATGAGATATTTAAAATCGATAAAGTTTATATAACCAACCCGGTTACCTATACCATTAACGACGAGGATAATGAGATTGTAAAAGGAATATTTTACAGAGAAGAATTAAGGCAAATTTAATCGAACGTGAACGTCACGTCTATGAGTAATTGTCAGAATAAAAGCGGAGGTACGAACAACACTAATGATTTTACGATGACGTTACCTGTTCCTATCAATTGTGAAACTAAAGCGGGTTACATTAGCGTGTTGAAGGTATCTTATCCATTAACGACTCGAAATATTTTGCCCGACGAATGTTGGTTCACTCTTGAAGATACGTACGGTTATTTTAGAAAAATAAATTCGGGCGAACCTTAATTTACGTGAAAAGCGAATAAGTTTGTGATTCCGGACGATATTTATGCCGTAGAGGATTTGGTTTATTACATGCATGCTTCTTTAAGCCCGTACGATATTTCGGTGGAATTGTCCAAATTTGGAAAAATTATATTTCATTTTAATGCCGATAAAATGTATTTTGATATGGAGGCAAATAAAAAGACGTTTACTATGGAGAACAACGGGGGCGAAACCATAGTAAAAATAACATTTTCCAAAAAATTAGTCTACATGGTCGGTTTAGACGACGGTAATGTAATCGATGTTTACATGAATACAAATGAAAATCATGCGAATCCGAAAACGAAAAAGAAAGGAAACGGAGACATTTTTACGACGGAAAAGATCATGCCCTTTTTGCTTGATGTTACAGATAGCGCAAATCACATCTTGATTTATTGCAATCAAGTGGATAAATCCATAGTCGGTGATTCATATTCGAAATTATTAACGACCGCACCCATGCAAGTCGAAGGACAAGGAAGCAGTGAAACGTTCGTATACGAACTCGTAATTATCAGAAGAAAATTAATCAAAGGCGTTATAACGGATTTTCATATCACGATATATAATTTGCGAAGTGAACTGATTAACTTTTGAGTCTGGCGTGGTGTCTTTGGAATGCAGAATCGATTATGAATGACGTAGAATTATTCGTGAGCGACGGCGAATTAAAAGTTAAAAAATGGGATATTCATTATCCATTTTCGATTAAGTTAAGTAGAAGAAAAATTTATTTTAAAATCGAAAAAATATCTTGCGAAAACATACAGGGTTCGTTTGCATTATATTTTTGTAAAAAAATCGACTTTGGGCAATTGGAAATTACGAATATTCCCGTTGCCAAATCGGTCGCGATTAACAACGGTATTTTACATCACAATAAAGACGTTTCATGCAACGCGGAAATACAATACATATTATTTCAAAAATATTTGTTTTTTTATTTCAATGAAAAATCAATCGAGTTTACAAAATATGGATAAAAATTTCTTGCCGAATTATTTAATTAATAATAAAAAATACATCGACAAAACTGGTTTTGTTGGTTAAAATACGACAATGGAGATTTACGTATAACGAATGAAAAATTGATTTTCGTTTACGATTATGGTTCGAAGATGAGCAAAACGTATGATGTTGAATTTTTTAAAAAATTATTAAAAGGCGAATACCCGGTGTACAGATATAAAAATATAAATTTAATTGGTTGTAATTATAGAGAGTCCGTTTTCGAAAAGGCTAGAGAAGAAAGTATAGCCCCCCTCAAAATTTGAATCACAGCTTTCCAATTCCGAAAAATAATCTACCCTTGGATCCCGTTCCTAGTCAAAAATGAAAACGCGGTGTCGGTGGCGGTGCAAAATTGCTTGATCTGCGCGTTTTAAAACTCATAGGGAATGCCTAGAGGCAGACACAGAAGGAGAAGGAGAAGACAAAGAGGCGGTTTTAGCTTGAAATCACTCTTGAGAAAAGGAGCACCGCTTGCTAAGCAAGCTTTGAGAAAAGGAATACCGATCGGATTAAATTTAGCCAATCAATTAGCAGCGAAATATTTGAATTAAAAAAAAAAATAATAAAAATGCCTCCCAGATTACCATTAGCATTACTGGTTCAAGAAAGCGAACAAAATAATGTCGAAAAACACGACGGTCTCATACAAGATCCTGTTTTGGAGTTGTTTAAAGTGCCTCCGTTTAATATGACCTACGTCGATTCGAGAACCGGTATTTTCAATTCGTCACCGAATAACGATAATGTTATGGCAACCGATTATACGTTTTATCATAGCGTGAACGAGTACAGTCTTTTTAAGATGGACGAGGCCGTTTTGTACGCTAAAATAGATATCGTTACGACCGCGAATGGTGCTCGAGCAGCAGCGGACGCGATCGCTTGCGTGCAACCTAGTCCTTTACAAACCATGTGGGATCAAATTAACGTATTCGTGAATCAAGAAATGATGAACACATCTAATAAAGCCGAGAATTACATAGGATACATTCGTCATTTGATGGGCGAAATTCCCAATCAGTATCTTAAAACGGCTGAAATTACTGCTCCATATCATAACACCCCCTCTGGAGATGATGAAACATCAGATAGTATAGCTGAATTAGAAGACATGACTCATAATGACTGCGTTAATCAAGGTGCCGCGAAACGATTAAAATTGACGAATAACAAACAATTCGAATGCATTGACATTTTCGGCAGCAATTGTTTCAATGAAACCGGAGAAGGAAGCATTTTTCCCATGGATTTCAAATTAAAAATTCAATTATCGCGTGCCGCCAAAAACAAATATTTGTTCGGCAACGTGGCGACGTGCGGCGCTTCGGACATTTTGTTGAAAGATTTCCAGTTGATAATTCCCATGTTCAAGCCCAGGCAACAATTGGTCACGGCCATCAACAACATGATGATAAAAGAGAATCGAGAAATTGCAAAATATGTGTTCCAATACAGGGCCGTGTCGTATCCCATGGCCGACGGAACGCAGTACATAAAATACAATAACATATTCAACGGGTCGAGACCGACACGTCCTTACACCATATTATTCACGCGGGACAGATATAATGGTGCTTATGATTCAAATCCCTTTCAATTCAAATCGGTGACCTTTTCTTGATTCGAAGTTCGCATAATTGAAGGAATCGTTCATCCCGTTTACAAGGGTTTGAAACATGCTTATTGAGCTCTGCAAAATGTATTGAATCGAGAATATCACGACATGCCATTTTCGTACGATCAATTTCTAACCGATTATTGCATGATCACCGTAGATTTGACCGAAAACAAAGATAGTTTCAATAAGGTTTTACCGACTACGACCACCGGTCAAGTGAGCATCAATTGGGATTTAAAAAACGCATTAGATGCAGACATGCAAATATTATTTATCGGCGAATTTAGAAATTGCATTAAATTCATCTAGAATACAGCACCGCGAAGAATGTTTACTTTTTAAAAAATAGAAAAAAAAAAGTGAAGCATATATTAACAAAAAAAAATTTTCATTAATTTTAAATTAGTTTGTTCATTAGTAAAGATGAATTGTAGAACTTGTATTAAGATTCTTGTAATAAGTTCTTTGAAAGTTTGCATGGTGATTAAATACTAAAGTATACAGTTTTTGTGGAAACACCACGTAAATTT
>JAOBYK010242232.1:0-20176 GCA_025434845.1 Phenganax subtilis | reverse complement strand
GACTCTTGGATTACTGATATACAAGCCGTGAATGTTGTGCACGCAATAACAAAAATGTTGAGCTTAGCTCTTTCAATGAATAGGTTTTACACAAAACCATTATCATTGTCCTAAAATCAAGCTCAAATCCTTCAAGTTCGTCATCGGATTGGGCCAGGCTATGACCGCTGTCATCGCCATCATCATCTGAAGCTGCTTCTGGCAATCACAACACGAACATAAGTTTGTGTACTTCAAGTCAGCAGTCTTGCAAGAACAACACATGGTCGAGCACCCAGTCTTGCACACATGCTCAACACACTCTATCAAAAATGGTGGAGCAGGTGTGCACGTCATCCAAGTAATCTCCAGGACACAGACGACTTCTTTCCTCCAACTTGCCATAGCCTTGTCCAACATATCTATAGAGCAAACTTCAAGCAGCATCATGGCGCCAGTGTTGAAATGCAAAGGTCTATCTTTCATAAACAGGTCACTAATATCTGGGTGCTTGAGGGTGAAGAGCTGGAAAGAACTTGGATGATGCGTTCACCCGCTCAGCAATCTTTAATTGAGTGTTGAGTGCAACTTCAAGACTATTTGCTTGTGCATGTCCATGAGAACAGTTAAAACCTGGCCCAATCATGACGATGATGACCAATCTCGCTTGAAATGTCAGAAATTTTATTATGATATAAATTTACATTGATATTTTGTGGATATTGGTATCGTTTCAAGATAGACAATGCATTAGTCGTTCCTTTACTATGGTTTTAACAAGCAACTTTAGTTTATAAACTAGAGTCACGGCAACACCAGTATACAGAAGTCCACACCTTGTTTTCTGCCAAGTCATGTTGGTTTTTTTACGATGAATAAAGAAAGACAAACACAATGCAAGAGGAAGAGAGGAATTCCCAAAGTAATTTTATGAAAAGAGAGAGAAATATCTGCTTTTATCCTACAAAAGCGTAGCTGCAGCGTTAGAAAGAAAACGCAGGGTTTCTTTAGCTTTTGTGTCCTACTCAGTTTAGTGGATTAATGCAGCGCTGGGTCATCCAGAGTAAGTCACTGCTAAGTATAATTAATCTTCAAACTACCCGAAAAAGAATCCAATTGATAAGATTTCGGCTCTAACATATATGTTGGAAATTCTTAGCCGATAGGATTGTTATGAAGATATTTTGAATTTACATTTGCTGTTTTAATTTTTTCTAACTCTCTCTGGATCTGCTACTGGATCGACAATAAGAAAACGGTGTCGACAATTTCTGATAAATCCTAGTAGATAAGACTACGTCTATTTCTAATTCAGGCTGACATAATATAACAATAACACTTGCTCACATATATCACAAACTTAAAGAATGATAGAGAAGTACAGCAATGTACTTCATGTTATAACAACAAAGTGTCTTAATGATGCAGTATTGTCTATCTCCCCCCCAAGTTTTTAATGATGGGGTAACAGTCATTAAATACTGAGTGAAATGCATGGACGGTTATTGTTCCTTGAGTCCTTTGTTGTTGTAGTCCAACAGGCGTCGTAAGGCCAGGGGTGGCTTCTTGGGTGGCGTGGGAGGTTTAGGTTCCGGATTGGTAGGTGTTTCACTATCCTTGGAAGTGATGGTAGGTGGTGGGGTCTGGGGGATGGGTAGTGTGATGGTAGGTGTAGGAGCTGGTGGAGGGGGGTTTTCCAGTTCAGCTGGTGGTGATTGGAATGTTGGTGGTGGAGTGGTGGGCGCTTTGGCAGGTATGGGCTGTAGATCCTCAGTGATGGTGTGGCGCGGTGATGGTCGTTGGACAGGGGTAAATTGCCGGAGGAACTTGCGGTTGCGGATTGTTACTCGGCCCGAACCATCTACACGAATGACATACTGGTCAAATTGGCGGACTTCGATCACCATTCCCGTTGTGTCCCATTTCCTTGGGTGGTGGCCAGTTTGATTTTGGATTCTGACGTGGTCACCGACTTTTAGTGGTGGAAGTCGTCTTGTGTGCTCTGACAGTCTTTCGGCGATGCGCATGTGACGGTGGCGGAGGGCTCGCTCACGGGTGCGGAGGGTATCCGTCCAGGTGGGATGGGGCTGATAGCGGCCAGGTGGGATAGGGATAAAATCCTTTATGGGGCGTCCAAAGATACATTCTGCTGGAGATACCTTGGTAGTGGGATCAGGTGTGTTGCGGTATTGCAAAATTGCAATCTGAAGGGAATCAGTGTCGAGGGTACCGTTGGGCCCTGTGTTGTCCGTGATGATGCGTTTGACAGTCTTGACACCAACTTCGGCGCGGCAATTAGAGTGTGGATAAGCCACAGATGATAGGCGGTGGTGGACTCCCCAGGTGTTGAGGAAGGATTTGGTGAGTGCGGCAGTGAATTCTGGGCCACCGTCTGTGGCGAGTTCATCGGGAATGCCAAATGTAACAAAGATGCGGCGTAGGCAATTGATGAGTCCCTGTGCACCTTCCTGGCAGCGTTCGATTATGGGCCAATTGGAGTAGCGGTCTAGCACGACAAGATAGTTTATACCCTTGTAATGGAAGTAGTCTGCGCATAACAGTTGGAATGGGTAGTTGGGGGGGTTTGTTTGTGTAGGAGGGGGGTTTGGTTGGGATGGGGCCATCCTGTTGCAGTGGTGGCAGGATTCTCTGGTGGAACGAATGGCGGGGGTGATACCAGGCCAGAATACCGTCGCTTCGGCGCAGGCAGTCATTGAGGTGATCCCTTGGTGGGCTGAGTGGAGGATAGATAGGATGTGGCTTCGGAGAGACGGCGGTATGATGATGCGGTCTTTGTATAAAGCCACGCCGTCAACGATGTAGAGGTGTTCTCGAAATTGGAAGAATTCCTGGAGGTCGGGTGGGAGCTGGTGGCGGGATGGTGGGAAGCCGTCGGTGATGGTGGAGAGGAGTTTCTCCATGGTGGGGTCACTAGCTGTCGCTGTCCTAATGTGGTCCCAGGTTATTGCCATGGAGTGTATGGCGTGGATGGCAGATGAAAGCACCTGTAGTTCGATGGTAGCCGTTGACGAGGACAGGTTGGGTTCGTTGGTGCAGGTGCCTGAGGTGGTGGAATCAATGGGCAGGGGCGGTGGGGGTGCATCAATGGTGTCATCTGGTATGGTCAGGGGTTTAGGGGTGGTGGTGCCAGAAGGGTAACGTGAGAGAGCGTCTGCAGCCCTGTGTTTGATGCCCGGAATATGGACCATGCGGAAGTGGTATCGGAGTGATTTTTCTTTGAGGTTGCGAAGTCGGATGTTGGGAATGTCTTCAAGGCATCTGTCGCCGAATATTTTGAGGAGGGGTTTATGGTCCACAGCCACGATAAGATCAGTACATCCGAGCACGAAGAACCGCGCTTTATCGAGTGCATCAACAACAGCGAGCGCTTCTCCTTCGATTGGGGCATAACGGGATTCAGCCGAGTGGGTAAATCGGCTGCCGACCAGTGTAGTTTTCCAGCCAGTGTGGCAACAGAATGGTCTTGTGTCGGGGCACTCACAGTGTTTCTGGAGTAACCAAAAGCCGATGCCTGCTTTAGACCAATCAGTGGCAAGGCAAGTGGGTCTGGATTTGTCGAAAATCTTCACACCGTGCTCAAGTTCATCCACGATTATTTTCTTAGATTCATCAAAGAGTTGGTTCAGTTCGTCAGTCCATTCGAACTGAGAACCGGGTTTTAGGGCGGTGCGGAATGGTTGCATCTTGTCTGCGGCGGCAAAGGCATAAGAGACTTGGTTAATGAGGCCGAACCATGAGCGCATATCGGTTAGGGTTTGTGGGCGTGGGAAGTGAAGGATAGCATCAAGGTATTTGCGGCATGGACGGACATGGTCAGGGGTGATTTCAAAGCCTGCAAACTCAACTGTATCTTGGGCGAAGACAAATTTTTCAGGGTTGAGGATTATGCCGTTGTTACCACAGACGTCCAGCCATTCAATAGCCTGGGAGAAGCTGCCTTCGATGTTGTCAGCCCAAAGGAGGGCGTCGTCGACACATTTGGTTTTATCGGGGATGTCTGACACGATTTCGTCGAAACGTCTCGAGAAGCCATCACCGGATGCAATGTACCCCTGTGGGGCGGTCTTATAGCGGTAGCGTCCCCAGGGTGTTATAAAGGTGGTGAGGTGGCGATCGTCGGGGTGGATAGCGACACTATGGTAGCCATTCCAGCAGTCAAAGATGGTCTTTTTCTTGTTGGTTGGTATAGATCGAGCTTGGTGAAATGGGCTCTGTGTGTGGTGAGTCTCACGGGTAGCGTGTCGGTTGAGGGCTTGGAGGTTGACTGTTCGGCGGGGTAGGCCGTTCTTTTTGGCACAGACGACCATTCGATGGCACCAAGTGACGGGTTCACCGATTGGGACCAATTCAAGGACGCCTAATGCGACATCCCGATCAAGGCCAGCTTTGACATCCTCTTGCCAATGTAAGGGTACCGGGATGGGGGTGTGGTGGGCAATGGGTGTGGCTTGTGGGTTGACCATGAGCCGCATGGGTGGACCATGCATGAGTGGGAGGGGTTGATGCTCACAGGTGTTGAAGGTGCTGGCAGCATAGTGTTCAAGGAGCCATTGCTGAAGGCGGGCCCGATTAGTCTCGGTGGCTGGGAAAGGTGGCTGTGTCGGCCGAGGTGGTGGTTTTTGGCGTGGTCAGCAGCCACATGGGGTTGTCAGTGCGCTTTGTGGTGTCTGGGGTGTTTCGGTGGATGATGCGTGGCATGTTGGTGGTGTGCTCATGGGAGTTGCTTCGCCTATTGTGGGGAAGGCTGTGGAGATCATGCCAAGGGCAGTGCATGCATCCCTGCTGAGGAATAGTCTCTCGCAGTCGCCGGTGACGTAAGTGATCTGCCGTGTTTCTAGTGTTGTGCCGGAGTTGGTCTTGCCGGAGAAACGTAAGATAGTGGCACCAAGGATGTTGATTCCCTTGTTGTTGGCAGCTACCATGCGCATGGTTACGGGGATGAGGTCTGTTGGTTTTAGGCCAAAGCGTTCGATGATCTTCATGCTGGCTAGGCAGCTCTGGCATCCTGTGTCAGCCATCACTGGGATTTGGAGTCTTTTGCTGGTTATATTCGGTGGGGTTATCTTAAAAGCATGGTAGTCCTCTGGACAGAACGTAGTGGTGATGGTGATAAATGGTTGGGGTTTGGACGGTTTGCGAATCCAACAATCGTTGAGCTGGTTGTAGAGGTGGTGGTCGATGGAGATAGGGTGGGATGTAGCGCAAAGGGAGTCAAAGATTGCTCCTTGCTGGTCAGCGGTGTGTTCTTGTCTGGGTGTGGTTAGTTTGGGTTTTGATTTCTGTAGACATACTGTTTTCAAGTGATTAGGTCGACCACAGTGCTCACACGACTTTCCATAGGCTGGGCACATGTTTTGTCTGATGGTTTTCGAGGATCGTTTGCCATGGCCGGTTTGGCCACAGTAGTAACATGTGTCCTGGGCAATAGGAGGATTGGATTTGTTTACAGCTTGTTTTTCTTTGCGGTATTGGCTGCGAGTAGCGTTCATTGATTGGGCAGCTTGCAGGCGACCAGCTGATCGTTTTCCAGCTTCTTTTGCCTCAATGAATTGGATGACTTCTTCCAGCGTCATGTTTTGGTTTTTGTCACCGAGGAGGTCGAGTTGGATTTCTTGATCGGCGAGGCCACGTGTTATAATGTCGCGTAGGATCTGTTCAGTGTAGTTGATAGACCTGTCACAGTGTGGGCAGGGGACTGCAAACTTGCAGATGTTGGCTTGACCTCGCAGCCTGGCTGCAAAGTTTCGGATTGGTTCATCGCTGTCCTGTTGCATATTATGGAGTTCAACGCGGGCGACCATTGTATTTTCGGCATGTACTGCGAGTTTTTTGATGGCGGTTAGGACCTCATCGGCTGATTTGTTCGCTAGTGATCCGCCAGCGTTGCGGGTCAGGTCTTTTCGTAGTGTCTCATTGCAGCATTCAAGCAGCTGAATGACTTTATCTTGACCCTGTATTTTAGTTGCTTCAACGTATTCCTGCCAGCGCGTAGTAAAATATGACCATTCTTCGCTAGATCCTCCTATGGATATTGTGGGTCGTTTAACCTTTTCTAGTTTGCAGGCTTGTGCAGCGGAGCTGGTGTGTGCGGTATGGGCGCCATTGTTGTGAATGGTGATCATGAGAATAGCGAGCTCATCGGAGACGTCGGTTGTTTCGTAGGTGCAGCTCGGGTATGGGCAACGATGTTTGGGCATAGTTACGGTGTTGTGGCATGTTTGTTGAGGTTGTATTTCACGATTTCTTGCCGGTTGTCTTTTTTCGCGTAAAATCCAATATGGCGGCTATGTTCCCAACGTTGTTGCTGTGAGATTGTTCGTTTGTCGAGTACTCCAGTTGGGTTTTCCAGGTAGTGATAGGACCCTTGCGGTCTTACTTCTCTATCATAGATAAGACTACGTCTATTTCTAATTCAGGCTGACATAATATAACAATAACACTTGCTCACATATATCACGAACTTAAAGAATGATAGAGAAATACAGCAATGTACTTCATGTTATAACAACAAAGTGTCTTAATGATGCAGTATTGTCTACCTAGTGACAGGAAAACATCGTGAGACAGTACCAAAGACCGCACAAAACAATTTGAGATGCAGTAAATAGCTTTACAAAGAAAATGCGTATATTATACGTGACTAAGCAGTTCAATTTCTCCCTTTGACTAGAAACAAAATGCTCGTGGATGATTTGATTTTGAAGTATGTAAATAAACTTACTCTAACTTTTGCGAATTCCAAAAGCACCATGCTATAAACATTCTCAAATCGTGAGAAGTTTGTTTTGAAATTAATTTTCAATTTTTGTTTAAGTAATGTAGTTTAAAAAGAACTGAAAATATCCTCAAAACCTCGCAAAACTGCATCCAAAGCTTCTTGCTTGAAGCTTACTTGCACAGCGGATTTCGATAAACTTCATTTAAATACCAGTATAAAACTGCTGAATATGCTATATATGATGAATATTTCACCAAGTATCACCGCATTTCATGAATCAAAATGGCGTCAAATGATTGCAAAATATGTAAATTCATTGAATTTTCGAAGAAGAAAGACTCGAAAACTGCAGGTTTGTGAACGTGGAAACAAGTGAATTTGAACTTTCTATGATGAATTGTACATTTCTATCGTGTTTCAAAGTAGTGGGCAATGAAACTCGTTTTCTAAGCAACTTTTCGTGGCAGAGAATACGGCCTAAAGCACCCTCCGCAGCTTTTCTCTCATTCTGTGTAATAGCTTGGTGCTGTAAACATCTCTTCGAAAATATCTAATTTTACTTGACAATATGGAAGCTTTTGGTCTTTTTTTTCGACATGCTATTCTTGGTCAATCTAACAAAGGTACTGTGGTTTTGGAGAAGATTGCAAAGGAGAATTCTCTTAACAGAACCGGTTCTGTTGATTTTAACCAGTATGGAAAGCAGGATGGTGTTGGTTTCTCACCATGCAGTGACAAGTTCGTGGACAACTTCTTGTTTTATGTCTATGTGCCAGATTGTTTCGTGACAGCGAAGAAAACCTACACAGAAGTCGGACATGTCAACAAACATGTTCGAGACGTGCTTAAGCATTATGGTTTGCAAAAATGCAAAGTCAAAGCCATCGCCTTATTGCCTCTTAAGGAACAACTGAAAGATCTAAACAAAGTGTATGCCAGGCTTGAATCCAAAGAGACTGACGAAAGTGCCTACTACGTGCAGGAATTTAAGATCACCTGTGCAGACGAAGAATACTCCAATGTTCTCCATCTCATAGGCAATGCGACCGAGGGTGACCCTTCATTGGTTTATGGCATTTACAGCATTTTCTTGCTTTCCTCTGCTGTTGCTGTGCTCCTTGCGCATTTCAGACGATTTCCTGTTCTCTGCTTGTTGTAGTTGTAGTGCAGATTGTTCAGCAACTAAAGATTTTGTGATTTTTAAATAAGTGGATGCACATAAATTAGTGCATCCATGCTGAACATAATGATGATTCTTCAGATGCAAAATATAAATTTCTGATACCTGATGGGAAGAGCTCAGCCGTTCTTGCCTTTCATTCTTTGTAGGATTGTATGGCTTCACTCTTTGGTGCTCCGTCAACAAACTGACTGGTCAATGACAGTGGAACCCTTGCCGTGTACTTTTCCCTTGTTTCTGTACAATCTTCTTCTGTCATGCTAAAGAGCACCGTTTTTATACTTTTAACATAACCTTCATATGAATAAAAGATGTGCGATGAAGTACTAAAGCCTTCGTCACAAGAATTGTACAAAAACATATCTGATATTTAGCTGGCTGTTGATAGATAATGTGTACATACTGTAAGTAGCAGCTACAGAAACTTCTCTCACAACCTCTTCTCCATTTTTAAATTTTGGGAATGTAATGTTTACATATGTGGTACCACCCTTTAACTTTTTTGTGTTTCTTCTAACATTTCCATTAAAATGTAAGATTGCAAGCACATGTCTGTTGGCAAAATGGAAACACACAAATTATGGTGCAGGTCTCAAGTGTTTTTTTGTTGTGATGATGTGGTGTCTCAAACTACCTGTTGTGTAAGCAATTGAGACTATCCCTGCTGAAAGTCAGTCATTGTACTGTTCGACAAAGAGCTTTTGCTGGAGGGGTCATCCTCTTATGTTATAAGATATTCAAAGCTGTTCACCTGCAGAAGATACCAAGCCATGAGAAACATTTCATTTCTGGATGCCATTGGTTCAAAGTTGAATGGAAGCCTTCCAAACAGCTTGTATCAGCATGTGGGGACAGCCTTTTCATGTCACTTAGAAGGCTTTTCTTCATGACAATTGAATAAAGACTTTCATATGCAGGTGTTCCTATTGACAAATACAAATCAAATGATTGTAGCGAATGCTTTTTTGTCATGATTACACATATTGTTAAACAAGTAACTGATTTACCAACTTTAATCCACTTTTGACATTCAATATCATCATCATGTGCACATTGTTTAAATGAAGGATCAGGATGATCTGAATGTTTTTTGGAAACATAGTGAATGAAAGACTTCCACTTGGCTACAATGAAATTTTGAAAACCTTCTTTTGTTGTTGTGGAACACCAATACATGTGATTTTTTGCTGCTGTAATCCACATTGTAATTCTTTCATCACCCTTCCTCTTGCTTGCTGCCAACATTTTTTTTACAACTCCTTTTGCAACATGCCACTGGTCAAAGTAGTGTTTCACATTTGGATGAGACTCCCTTATCCACTTGGCAATACCACGATGACAATCAGAGACAAAAACAGCGGTTTTCAGACCAGCTTTGTGAACATTATCAAAGCATAACTTGGCAGCCTCAAGCTCCATTGCGGTGCCACTGCCTGCTTGGTTGGCCTGATGAGAAAATTAGCCCCGCCATACAGGGACGGAAGTGACGTCACACGGAGTTACTGGAAAGTGATGTTACCGGTGAAGGTAGAGACCTCTTTCGTCCATGCATTCTATAGTTATTTTTAAGATGACTTTACCATCTTGTTTTTGCTGATCATTCTCTAATGCATTTAACTTTGCTTGAGTAAGGTATTGTTGCCTATCTTTGCGAGAGAGTTGATGAACACCAGCCAAATGATTAGATAATTTTAGAAAACCTTTCTTTCCACACAAAACAGTCTTTACATCTTCGGGGCATGTTGGAAATAAAGTTTTCAGGTTTGCGAGTGCGTGTATTATAACCCAAAAAATAGGAAAACATTAAATATTCTTTCTCTCTCTCTCTCGCTGGGTCATCTTTGCAGACGTCAACTTGAAGTACATGCGCATTACCGCTCATAGTTGCTTTGAGCAGTTGCTCATCTACTTATGGTTGTTTTAAGCACAGGCTCGTATGCTGATTGTTGCTCTGAGGACTGGCTCATATGCTCATAGCTGCTATGAGCACTGCTCATCTGCTCATAATTGCTCTGCGCACTGGCTCGTATGCTCATACTTGCTATGAGCACAGCTCATCTGCTCATGATTGCTCTGTGAAGTGGCTCATATGCTCATAGTTGCAATGAGCACTGCTCATCTGCTCATAATTGCTCTGAGCACAGGCTCACATGCTTATATGTGGCCAGTTTAGGCCCAAAACGGTACTTTTTGGCTCGATTAGGCCTGATGGCCTGATTGCTGAACAGGTGTCCTAACCTATGCGCAAGCCCAGGCTTGTCACACTTCACTATTGTGACGTCAGTACGAAAAGTGATTAGCTTGCAAAAATGCACTACATAAAGCACCCTTCACAGCTTTTCTCTCATTACCAGACGTCAGCTTGAAGTGCATATAGTTGCTTTGAGCAATTGCTCATCTACTTATGGTTGCTGTGAGCACAGGCTCATATGCTCATAGCTGTTATGAGCATGGCTCATCTGCTCATAATTGCCTTGCGCACTGGCTCATATGCTCATAGTTGCTATGAGCACTGGCTCATTTGCTCATAGTTGCAATGAGCATTGCTCAAAGCAACTATAGGCGATAATGCGCATACACTTCGAGCCAACGTCTGCAAAGATGACCCGGAGAGAGAGAGAGAGACAGAGAATATTTAATGTTTTCCCATTTTTTGGGTTATAATACACGCACTCACAAACCTGAAAACTTTATTCCCAAACATGCTCCGAAGAAGTAAAGACTGTCCTTTGTGTGGAAAGTAAGGTTTGCTAAAATTATCTAATCATTTGGCTGGCGTTCATCAATTCTCTTGCGAAGATAGGCAACAATACCTTACTCAAGCAAAGTTAAATGCATTAGAGAATGATCACCAAAAACAAGGTGGTAAAGTCATCTTCAAAATAGCTATAGAATGCATGGACGAAAGAGGTCTCTTTTAAGTCTTTGAAAAAGTCTGATAAATTTTGATCAATTTCATTATTCATTGATAGTTTTAAGAAGTTTACGTTTTTTTTCTGAAGTGCAAGTGTTACTTTGTATATATCAATACCTACCATTAACATTGCGACCTGGATATATACCTGCAATAGTTCAAAATGCCCTATTCTTGTGGATGGTGAGGTCATCATCGTATAAACACTATATTTAGCTGAATGCCCCATGGAGTCGAATCAACCATCACCCGACCATATCAAGTTATTGTTTGATTTGAGGGACTGTATTAGGGTAGATTGGTAAGATTCCCAATATCGTAGGATTGCAGGGAAGGTAAATAGACTTTGGTGATAGAAGGTTCTAGCTCCATAAGCTTGGAAGCCAAAATGCTTGAACACCAACAGCAACTTACTTATGGAGGCACCAGCCATTAGTACTGAAAAACTAAGAAGCATATTACCTGCGCGATAGTTTCCCAACACTAAAGATTGGCTACTCCAAAACCACCCAAACAACTATGGAATTGCTGTCGAACAATGGTTCCGTTTTTCTTCATTGTATGAGGCGCCATAGTTGACAAAAGTCTAAAATATTGTTTATGGTCTAATTTTATCATACAATGTCTGTTTCTTACATGATTACACTTTGATGATCTTCATATAAAGCCTGATTGCAATATGTAAAGTTCGTTTTCGTTATACATGGTCTATCCTCACTATTTATGGTCTGAATTTACTGCATTTATAAGATTTACAATATATGAGGTCTATTTCATTATATAAGGTCTGTTTTCGTAAATATGGTCTATTTTTATCATCGTATATATGAGGTCGACCCTGGGAACAAGTCGAGTTCAATGTGCGGCCAGTAGAAGTAACCACTTTGAACTTAGCACGACATTCAACACTGCATTCAACACTACATTGGACACTTAAAAATACTATGATTTCCTGTCTGTCAAACAAAAAAGAATGACTGCACGACTAGCAGTACCCTGCAGAGACCTATAACAGTATGTTGTTTTCATGCAAAAAGAATGAAAATTATCAACAACTTTCTTCAGAAATGACTATATTTCATAAACCAATATTTTACCAGTTTTTCACAAAAAGCTCAATATATCAGATATTGTAGTAAGATATCAGACAATTGCAATCATTTTCTTCAGTGCTCTTCCTACAATGGCCCCAGAAGGGCCATAGTTATTTTGATGTCACTTTTCCTTAGTGGCCATGCAAGATGTCACAGTCATTTTTTCTGTGTCGTCTTTTTCTTGTGCGGACAAAGATTTCACATTTGTTTCTTTTTCCATATGAAACAACTGTCATGCTTTGGGTTGTCGCCGGTAGGCCAGAATGTCTCTGGAACAAGCATGTGTTAAATATGCTAAATTCTTTTGGAAAAGGTAGTTCTCTTAACATTTTGGCTTTATCAGCAAGCAAATTCACTTCCACGACACCTGAGTTTAATTTGGACACGATAGACGTTTGTTTTTATAGTGAATGTATTTGTCAAAGTAGCTAAATTATGGGTTTGTTGACACCAAATCAGTTTTGTACAGTCACGACACCAAGTTAAACCATTCAAAGACTTGCTTAAAGTTCTGAAATGTCTATTTATGGAGCAAAATTGAACGAAAAATTTTGGTACAAAAACTTTCAAGGGGGAGAACAGCCAAAAATGTTAAGAGAACAACCTTTTCCAAGTTCCAACACAATTAAGCATATTTAATGCATATCTGTTCCCAAGACATTTTGCCAATCGGAGATAACTCAAAGCATGACAGTTCTCTCGATCTAGGATGCCCGAACAAAAAAAATGACACCCCAGAAAAAATGACCGTGTGAAGTTTTGGTCACTAAGAAAAATTATTTTAAAAACCTATGGCCTTTTTGACCATCGTAAGAAAAGCACCAAAGAAAATGATTGCAATTGTCTGATGTCTTACTACAATATCTGATATATTGAGCCTTTTGTGAAAAACTGGTAAAATATTGGTTCACGTTGGCAATCTAACACGAATTTTTTCCCACTCGTGCATGCTCAGATCTCTCAGCGGTTGTCAAAATGGCGGCTTCAAAAAGTAGTATTGCAGAAACCAAGCAAGAATCACTTGATTTACAAGCGTCTGTTTCTGAGAGTGAACGCGGAGATAAGTTCTGGAATACTTCGGTTGTGTCTATGAAGTTTTCAGTTGAAAAACGATGGCTGAAAACCGTTTGTAGCACAAGAAGGAAGCCGAATTACGGAATGTCCTTCATGGACTCGCTACTTGAGGAAGTAATTTGAAATAAGCTAGAGTTAGCTGGCCCACTGATCGACAGCTATTTAAAGGAACTAGGGAATTCCTTAGGAAACTAACTTTCTCGGTCAAAAGCTACTGGATTGGTTAATCCCATAGCTATGTTTATTCCTTGGCCAGTGTTTCGACACATTACAACACTGATACGCCGATATTCTGGAGATGTTCATATAAAGCAGGATGACTTGATGCATTTCTTGTCTCTGACCAAGATGGACACAATCAGAAAGTTATTTTCGCCTTCGCGTTTTTCTGGGGAAACATTCTATGCCTGTAGGCGTTTCAAAAAGGCAAAATGTCCAGACTCTGGCAAAACAACGTCTGTGTATAATGGCAGATCAACTATTGTAGTATCAGATTTAACACCATTTTGTGTTGACTATGTCATGAAAACTCATCGCGCTTCAGTAACCTTCTACATTCAACATTACTCGTCTGATGATTATGCTGTTGATACAAACCTGCAGTCGTTAATGAATAATCAAGATAATATCTAAGAACCAAGAACCAAGGTAATTGCCATTTTGACCGTAATTATCCTGAGGCTGTGATGCAAGGGAAGGAGGCCACAGACATGGATATTTTTTTAAAATTTGTTAATTTGTATAGTTTAGTTAGTGCCATATTAGCCTACCACAAAATGCATTATAAATTGTATTGAAACAATTTCAAAATTGATACCTAAGTGATTTATTAGTATCACTTGTTGAAATATCAGTGAATGTCTATATTCATTCACAACTAACAACAGAGAGACTAGAATGATAAACAAAATGAAAAACACTATTATCAACCAATAATTTGGTACATGTATCTTGATTTATGCAAACAGTCAAATTGTACATATTTAAAACAGTGAGAAGTTAGAACAACGTTCCATGAATATTGCTGTCACATTAAAATGAATGCAGTTGTACAAATTTAAATATGTAAAAAGTTAAAACAAGGTTGCATTAATATTGATGTTGCATTAAATATGATGCATGTTTCTAGCATCCTCCTGCTAGTTTGCTCTTTAATCTCTTAATAAGCACTTCCTCTTTACCCAAAAGACTAAAATTTCGCTCTCGCAGTTCACCTTTAAGTTCAGCCACGGTCATTTTTTTTTGGATCTTTCCTACTGTATTCAGTATGCTTGGATTTGTTTGTGTGGACAGCTGAATGTGCTTCCAGAATAGATGTATCAGCAAAATGCTTACCACAAACATGACAGGACACAGGTTTTAGCAAACGTTCGATTTCTTCTGTAAGTTTTTGTTTGTGTGCGCATGTCACAATCTCTCTACTTGATAAGCAATTATGGCAGAAATCACTGTCGTTGATTATTTTACAACCACAATTACAGTATCCTGCTTGTTCACAGTGGGACAGAACTCGGGATTGGGAATGGGACTTGTAGGTAGTTGGCATGGGCTGATTCTCAGGAAGATAAAAGTTTCTCATAGAGTTTGCTCTGATTAACTGCCACCACTTCCCCTTGCTGTCAGTACTAGTTGAACGGTTTGTCAAGGCCAAGTCCTTCTTAATTGCAGCATGTTTTGACTCTTTAGCTTGAAGAAAAATTGTGCCATACCCAACTTTATACATGTTGTATAGCTTAGTGGTATGGTATGGAATTGCATATGCAATTATGCAGGTTGTAACATTAACATGTGTAGGATAAAACAAGCACATTAAATTGAAGAACAATTTACAATTCTCACTAAGCTCTGCTAATTCAGTAGGTGTAGATAAGAGTTTATTGAATATTCCACAGGCATTCCTTAGCTAATATACAATTCTTCCTAATGCAAGACGCTTAACTGATTGCAGTGGTTGTTCATTTGGATACTGCAATACATTAAGTAAGCGATACTCATAGAGCGCTAGAGATGTAGCCTGCCGTCCAATTAGCCTCGTGCGAATCTTATTCTGCCTCCTGTTTTTGTCAGCATGATGGTCCTTTACTTTTCAAACAAGATATCCTAAACCACAACTAGCCACTTGACCTGCAGGGTCAGTTACACTTTGCTCAGAAACTCCAGACTCACAATGCAGGGTACCAGCAGCATCAGCTTTAAGGGAGGCTGGAGCACCTAGTATTTGCATAAAAGTAGACGTCATTAATGGCACAGTTCTAAATTCAATATTAGCTAAACAGGAGTAGAATGAAGGTGTTTTGTCAGGCTTCCAATAACTAGCCATGAAAATGCTGGTTTTATTTTCTCCCAGTAAAAGCGGGCTCAAATTTCCAATAAACTTTATATAAAAAATTGAAATTTTTTACTTCAAGAGCTGCTAAATATTTTATGTGTAGTGTCTACAAACAATAGAAACCCATAGAAGTGGGAGAAAATTAAACGAGAAAGACCAGTACATTTATGACTAGGGGGGGGGTGGAAATTGAACGACACAACAAGGAAGACAAAATTTCATAATACCTAAAACATTAATGAAATCTTTAAACTTATTTCTTTGTACTGATTCCTGGTAAATAATGTTTAGAACTTGCTCCCAAACATTGATTTCGCAGTGAAGCGGTTCAGGTCTTTGTCTTTCCGCAAATACACCAATACGAGGCTGCGAAAGCTGGCGTATGCCATTTTCGGCCATGAAGCCCAGGATTCTGGTATGTTTGGCTTCCTCTGTTAGAGTGATGGGTAATGAAGAAACAAATTCCTTCACCATATTTGCATGTTCTTGTCGAGTGACATTAGTGTAGGGTTGCCAAGTATTCGTCTCACTATGACCCATAGAACCACCCATTTTAGTGATGTTGGCTGCACAATCATTTGCATATGGGAAGGATATGTTGCAGCTTGGTTTAGCTCATTGTTGGTCCATGATTGCCATGACATATCCGCACTCGGTTGGAATTCTACCGAACACTGCTTACCAGCAACTGTTAACAGGTTTCCTTCAAGCAAAAGCATCTCATCTGTATGTTGCTTCCAAAGGTCTTCCAATACTTGATGTTTTTCCCCCAAACTGACAACATGTAATATATACTGGAAATCTCTACCCCTCAGATGTTCTCCCAGGTTCCATGTAGTCAAACTGCCTATTTTTAGATGAAATTGTTTGAGAAAAATGTCAAATTCTGCTTCACTGTAGCAGATTATGAAAGTACCTATATCTCTGTTTGCAAATGAGTTTACATATCTATTGACATGTTAAGATCACTTGTTTCTGGTGCACCATCATCTGAGAATTGGAACACAAAATGGTTTTCCATATCATTAAGCCAAGTAAGTTTTTTTGACAAATGTTGTACTCGAAGATGTAAGTCAATAATCATAAATATAAGTCCAGTGATTGACCTTGACACACTCCAGGTACACCTGGTATTTGCTCAACATTACCAATATCTAGATTATTTACAAACAATTCAACAGCTTTACACGAGACTGGCTGAGGATGCCTTAAATCCAATCCGATGATGCACTTAACATTTCGTGGAAGCCACATACCCTTGTCAGCATTAAAATAAGCTGATTGGGTCTTGCAAACAAGGGTAAACTTTCTCCTTGAAAGAAAGATTTGATACTTAGTGCAAGTGCTTGCTTCATTGCTTCTGGTGAAATATGATACTCTTTTACGGATTTATCAAACAATTGCTAGAGATGCTTTCTTTTCTTGTAGCCGATAAACAGATCAGTGATAAATTCCTTTTGCACGTTAGCTACAAGATAGTCCCAGGCACCATACAATGAACCAACCTATTAAATAAAACAAGAAACAACAGACATCATGAATCAATAGGTGTACAAATTTCAAACTAATTATATAATGCCTCTTCTTGTTAACAAATGGCACAAAATGTTTAAAATTTCATATTTTATTACCTCTCCCCATGAATAAAAGTAGAGGCCTTCGTTATTTCTTTCCTTCTTCTGTACCGGATACTACAAGTAGAATCATTGATCATTTCCTTGGTTGTGCTGTTCTTCATTCTTTTGCTCTTCGAAAATTGTCTGTAATCAAGCCCAAGTGAAGAGATCATTGCCTTTAGTTCTTGATTTTCCAATGTTTTAGTTTTAATATCCTGTTTAATCAATTCAGCTTCTTGGTTCCTGTCTTCAATTACTTTTCTTAGATTCCCCAGTTCAATATCTACATACCCAAAAGTGGTGGGCAAACAGTTATAGCACTAATATTTATGATAAATGAAAATATCTGATTTTACTTGGATTAGGCTATTTACTATTTGTATGTTACTGAAATCATATCGCTGAATAAAAATCGAAAACACATCTACATTCTGAGTCATCAAAGGAATAAAATTCAGCTTACCTTTCTCATTCAGCTTTTTTTCAAGTTCTTCTAACTGCGCATGCAAACGAGTGGTCGTTGATTTGTATACTTGAATTGTTTCAGTCACACGTTCTTGCTCATCCAACTGTTCTTTCTTTCTTTTGTTTGAAATAAACACGGGAGATGTTTCCCAAAATGCCACCAAGTCTCTCTTAGAATTGCACAAACCCTTATGGCCAGGTAACTTCGAACATCTTTGGCTGCATTAGCAGTAAAGACTGTCTTCTTGACTTTTTCCCGTTATCTTGGTATTGCCTCCATGTTTTCACGTCAACATATTCCTTTCTATCGTTCTCCCCTTATGTTTTGCCGCACCAAAAACATATTGCTGGTGTTCTATAAATCAATATCTACATGATTGGTTTAAAAATATGCGTTTAAAACATTCACTTGCTTGTATATTTTAAGGTAAGCGTTGAAATTTTAACAAAATTCCAAACATTTCAAAATTTCTTCTAAGATCAGATATTTCTCTAGTGTGGACTAAGTAAAAAAGGTAGATCAAAGTGTGCCTTACCTACCCCACCCTACAGATAAACTATTTGCCTTGTAAACAAATCACTAGAAAGCAGGAAAGCTTAAAGAGTAGTGTGTTTGGAACGGCCACTTTTTGGCATGCCTGACCATATGATGTCCTGATTTAATGTTCTAGCTGTTGCCAAGAGATTTCACTAAATAATAAATGAAAATAAAAGGTCACCAGATAATCACCGGTATTTTAATCTCATTAAAACAATCATGCATATTCATGCGCCCCTTAGCTGCAACCATTTTGGATTGTGATAGTCATGTGATCAACCCACACAATGGAAGAATATGAATATATTTAGCGCCAACATGGTTTATGATATATAGTCATTTTCAAAGAAATTTGTTGATAATTTTCATTCTTTTTGCATGAAAACAACATACTGTTATAGGTCTCTGCAGGGTACTGCTAGTTGTGTAGTCATTCTTTTTCGTTTGACAGACAGGAAATCGTAGTATTTTTAAATTCTACTCTAAAGTGATGAAACTGAACAGGGGTCAACTCCATAGTGGTGCCCATTGTAGTGTCCAATGTAGTGTTGAATGCAGTGTTGAATGTCATGCTAAGTTCAAAGTGGTTACTTCGACTGGCCGCACATTGAACTCGACTTGTTCCCAGGGTCGACCTCATATATACGATGATAAAAATAGACCATATTTACGAAAACAGACCTTATATAATGAAATAGACCTCATATATTGTAAACCTTACAAAAGCAGTAAATTCAGACCATAAATAGTGAGAATAGACCATGTATAACGAAAACAAACTTTACATATTGCAATCAGGCTTTATATGAAGATCATCAAAGTCTAATCATGTAGGAAACAGGCATTGTATGATAGAATTAGACCATAAACAATATTTTAGACTTTTGTCAACTATGGCGCCTCAAATCATTGTCACTTTTGGTGAGTCGGCCTTGCACTTGAACAAATTAGGCTGAAGACAGAGAGCAGGGCAGAGTAGAACACTATGAATTTTGGCTCATCTTGGCAATTTGTTCCAGTGTCAACCCGACAAATTTGGTAGCATTAATTAATCATACATCTTTCGAAAATCAGGATTACTCTGAGTAAAGTGCAAGTGGCAAGCATCCTAGACAACACCATCAAGAGAAGGACCTCTTGATCAAACAGGCTTGCAACTAGGCCTGTTTTCATTGATTATAACTTACTCTATATCACATTTTGATTCTCTATCTTTTGCTTCATTTGCTGACTCAGAGTCAAATTCAGCTTTCTCTGCTTCTCCTTTCATAGCAACCCCGTCATCATCTTTTCCATCTTTTTCAGAGGAGTTTTCTATCATCATACGAAAATGATAAAAGAAACATATTACCCTCTTTTATGATACAAAGTCAGCAAGCAATAAACGAATCTGTTCATTTTTGGCTTGAATACGACGACGAAAGGTACAAATTGTCGGACAAAGTAATTAAGATAAATTTCAGAATAGAAAATGAGTAGTAAAAAGACTAGTGAGTACTATAAAAAGGTTTTAAAAGGTGAATTACCATTGAGAAAATATCGTAATACGCAACTGTTTGATTTAAACGTACCAGAAACTATATTTGAACAATCTAGAGATCAAATTGCACCACCGCAAAATTTAAATCATGGTTACCCGTTTCCAAAAAAACCAACAGGTCCTCAGTTAAAAACAGTTATGCAACCGTCAGCGCAACAGAGTGTAGGAAAAGAGCAGAAATTACAACATAGAGTGGATCCAGATATACTGAAATACTTGAAATAAATGGGTAAGGGTAGAAGAAAACGTACATTTCATCGTCACATTATGGGTAAGCATCGCAAAAATCGTAAACAACGAGGCGGTGCATTTGTTGCAGGTATGGCATTGGGAATGTTCCTACCACAAATTCTTAACACCACGGGGAAAATCTTAAAAATTAATGTGTAAATAATTAATAACCATGTTTCATTCTTAAATATATGTTGCGTTGCTATATAAAGAGTTGTGTGTTTTTTGTTTAATTATTGTTTGCTGCGAGTATACATTTGTGTGCAGGTTAAAAAACAATGCCTCCTAACGTAGTAACAGGTGAAGAAGATCGAGAACTGGTTGAAAAACATGATCAACTTTCAATTGATCCAATCGTGGCATTATTTCGAAGTGGAGAATATAGGTTGCAGTGGTAGGAGTTTGAGGTGGCGGATATAGGTTGCAGTGGCAGGAAGCTTGAGGAGGTGGAGGATATAGGTTGCGGTGGCAGGAAGC
>JAOBYK010241121.1:0-20177 GCA_025434845.1 Phenganax subtilis | reverse complement strand
AAAACCTACGACTTTCGGCAGAGTAGTTGACAAACTCTTTTCACTTGAGAAAGTAAAGTCCGAGCTGAGAATCGAACCCACAACCTCAGTGGTGAAAGGTGCATATCCGAGCGACTGCGCCACCGAAGCCCCAAATTTGACCACGTCTAAGTTATAACATGAGCTCATGATAACGAGGTTCCAGAAACAAAGAAAAGACACAACCAGTAAAGTATAAAACGTTGCCGTCTACCACATATTCACAAAGCCAATCTTTCTTCCAACACCAGCTCTCGTAAATGCTTGTATATTTCCGATAGTCACTGGTAAATTCGCCATTGACCACTGCTTCACAACTAAATTTCAGTCACCAGATAGCCGAACGGCGAATAGTCATTGTAATGTATAATGCATGACGTAAATCACAAAGCTTCGTATGGAAACCAAAGGAAGCGTGAATCTTGAACGGATAGAAATCTCAAGGCTCAAGTCATGCCCTCGAAAAGGAGCATGTAAAGCTAGGAACTAGCTCTACACATATGTTTGCTGCTAGGTAAGCTATTAAAATATGCGAAACGTTGTTTAAAAGTGACTTAATTTAGCGAAAGTCTCATTTAACGTAGTGAAATATTCGCAAAATAGCCATAAAACCCAGAAATATTGTTCATTAAAAGGTTGACAGTTTGGGAAAACTAAAGGATTTAAAGGTAGATTTTTCACGAAAGCAATTCTTTACTTTTTGGAACATTTTTGGTCATGCTGAGCATGACCAGCATGACGACTAGATACGCCACTGCCCTCTCTAGCATTACATCTCAATATCGCTAGCACCCCAACAACAAGTTACACACTACATACCAAAGCCCTGTTCTTCATTTTGATTTTCCTGAAGTCGTTTTAACGCTTGTTGCATCGTCTTGAGCTAAAAAAAACAAGCATCATGATTATACGACTCTTCATCATTACTGTAAAGTCGACACGTCACCACGTTTTATGTTGGCTTACTTTATTACGTATTGTACAGCAAGCGTTCATGACGCTGCGTAGAGATTATGCCAGTGAACTTGATTCACACGTCCGAACTCATTGCCGTTTTTGTATTGACGTACGTAGTAACGGCAACAGCAATTTAAAGTTTACCACAGATCACAAGTAATTACAGACTTATAAAGTAAAGCATGTTATCCTACCTTTGAAAAAGATTTTTGATAAGTCAACCTTCTAGATTTCTTCACATTTTTACTAGCTTTTGCATCATTAGCTAATTTCTACATAAATCATAAAAACTTTGTTTCACAAATTTGCAATTTTCCTACATCATATACAGAGCAATCTCGAAAACTTAACATATGAAACGTTTTCGCCAATTTTGTCGATTCAAGTATTTTTTATTAATTTGTGTCAGTCATTTACGCAGTGAAACGTAAAATATGGAAGGCCTGCGTTTTTCATTAATTACAAATTCCAAAAACTAAAGATGATTTCATTCTTCTCCAAATATTCTAAATGTTGCAAAAAAATGTGGCCTACCTCAGCTGCATCTGTAATCTTGGTTTGAATCTCAAGCTCGCGCTCTAACTTTTGTAATTTTTCTTCTCTTTCCTTAAATAAAAAGAGAATACTTCTTGAGAAGATATTAACAAAAATCTCAACCTGACGCCACAATATTGTTCTTTATATATAATATAATGTAACGGGCTTATGACTCTTTTGTGTAGAATGATGAAAAACAAAACCCATCAAGAACATAATATTAATAGTTTGCTGCAAACGAGGAACATGTACTCGTCGAAGGACACGTCTTGTACAAGAAAAGGCAAATTTGTCACAATACTGCTTCTTTTTCCTTGTACGAGGCTAAAATTTCTTTATGCATGGGAAGCAAAATGCGAAGGGGGATAATGCAGTTCTGAAGGACTACTGCATGCATGAAACGCAGTTAAGCCCCGTCTACACGAGCAAATAAAATGTGACAATTTCGGCGTGACAATTTTTATTTGCTCGTGTAGACGAGCAAAATTGAGCAATTTTTGTGTGGCATATGCATTTTCCGAAAAGCTGGAGTGCTAGCTTTTATGTGACAAAGAAAAATTGTCACATATTATTTGCTCGTGTAGACGAGGCTTTATTCTCAATAAACATACATAGTTTCGTTTTTCTTCAAAGAGTGAGCTTCCCCCTGCTTCACCTGCTCTGAGAGCAGGGGGGAGCTGCTCTATTGCCTCGAGACAACAACGTGAATCAATGAACTATCAATATTTCTGCAGGGGCAAAAGAAAGAATCAACCTCACCTCCGCAGGATTGTTTTTTATCGCGAAGTCTGAGAACGTAAATGATGTACCAACACGTTTCCTTACAGGCGGAGGGGAACAGTTCGGGTTATATGGGGTTTCGGGGGGATATTCGCCAGTGATGGACTGTTGAAAAAAGCAGAATTTTTTCACGTATGCTATATTTTGTTACAAAATCATGATTATTGTTAGCTTTCAATCGTCGTACTCCGTTTCATAGTTATAATCAACTTATCAGAACTCTTGTTCGCATTAGGTGCATAGCGAAAGCGATAATAGTGTTACGATATAAGTCAGAGAAATGTGCAATTCGCGCAGAGTAACGCCACCCGCGCGATGCCCACGTTCACACAGACGTAAACCATGGGGAAATAAAATTTTTCGTGTTGACCTTAAAAGGACACAAATGATGCAAAAAGGAATTTAAGAACTTAACTTACAGCTTCACGAAAACAAACTTGTCTCAATTCATCAATCTTTTCTTTAAGTCTCAACTCCAAAGCTTCTTTTCTGGCAGCGAGTGCTGTGATCATTTCTTTCTGAGCGATCTCAGTCGACATGCTGTTCTCTACACCTAACCAACAAATTATCAATGCGGGACAAAGATTAAATGTACAGAAGTTTTAGATTCGACAGCTGTTTTGGTCTAATTTTTTCATGAGATGTTAATGAAGTACTGGAATACGTCGCCTTCTCTTTGCAAGTATGGTACTCAACTGACCTCCATTAGATGAATTTCCACTTTCACTTGGTTCACTTGAATCTGATACAACGGATGCCATAGATGAATTTAATGAACCATTTGATTGAGACAATTCATTGGCAATGTCTTCCAATGTTCTTGGAATGGTTAACTTTTCCTATCAAAAATCAATATAAAAATTCTTTAGACCGTCCCGCTGTAATGTTTTGTATAATTACTTCCTCAAATGTATCAATAATTCACGGTAATCATTTGAACTTGAACTTGAATTCTCATTTAGCCATGGTAGGCTCATCAGGACATAAATATTCCAAAATATTAAATACAAATATACAATAAATAATTAGAACACATTTAACATTAATCACAAAGCCTGGTTTCCATGAGGGCCGTGGAGTATAAAACAACATACAATAACAATAACAATAACAAATAAGCATTCAGTTAAAAGATGCTGTTTGGATATCGCGGTAACACCGTCAGAAACAGGACCACTTAGGCTCCATAACCAATTATGATATATGAAGAAAGACGCTAGTATTTCATCAGATATCTTGAGTGCATACACAAACGACTCATTTGAAAAGTCCAAAGAACAATTTGACCTCGTGTTTCACCGGGGTATTAAAATAATAAAAAAATGTATGACAACAATCGCACAACGCTCACGTGATTTCATACGTTATTTTCATTTGAATATCGCAGTGAAACACTCGTTTCCATTGCTCAGGTAAGACAGACTTTTGAAAACGTACATGTGGATTTCCGGTTTCCCGACCCTACCTGACTTTAGGGCACCTAAATTTCCGACCCTAATTTTTTTATGGATACACTTGTAACCGTTTACATGCGAAGCCATTAGAAAGAAACGATCTAAGCAGCAGTATTGCATTATGAAAGAGAATTTTATTGCTCAACAGAGGCCGAATAACGCTGAGGTACTGCATGTATGAAACGGATGAAACATGGAGTAACAAGCATTTTGCTGTTCCTTTAGAACTGTGTGTTAATTCACGCTATACATTCATGAGCTTTGGGAAATGGGAAAAACACTTTAACAAAAAAACCCAAAATCAACCTACCCTACCTAATCTATTTCAAAAAGAAATAGGAAACCCACATATTTTTTTTTGACCTCAGCGTGTGTCTAGATCAGGCTCTTCTAACCTACTCCTCATTTTGGAGGGGAAATGTCGACGAAAAGAAAACTGGAATAATTTTCCAAACTGCTAACTCGAGTGCACTTATAGGAAGTTCAACACATTCCTCTAACCTTCCTTGCCATCACGTGATATCAGGATTGCAGATGACGGCTTTTACATATTTCAGAGATCGATTTATAGCTGTACAAACAGTGTGACAAGAAAAATCATCTACACAGTTTGTTTGCTTGCCACTTCGTTCTAGGGTCACGCGATTGTATACGAAGCATTACGTTCATTTTCTATATTCCCCGGTTAGCCACAGTCGCTATAAATGATATTTCTTCAATGCAGCTTATCGAAGGTGACGTTTTGGAAATATTCTTATTTTTGTATTTCCTCTTTTGGAAATATTCTCAAATTTTCTTTACATCTGACCTTAGTCTGCGGGACTAAGGTCTAGATCTAGCCAACTAGCCAATCAAACTTTGGACTGGTAATTCGCACCAGATCAATGAAGAGATAACCGATGCTTTAATACCTCTTCGTTCCTCTTATCCAAATAAAACTGATGCTGACTAATTGCCATCGTCCACATAGCTTTAGCCTGAGCAGTTGTACTCGCATACCACGCGTGCATCAACACACGGCTCTGACCATTGATTCGACGACCCAGCGAGTTACTTCTACAAAATGCAGAGTGAGATAATGTATATCTGAGCTAGGCTAAGGCGGTTATTGAAAATAACGGAAGCCGATCACCGAAATGAAATAACCGAAATAACCGGCTCAACCGAGTCTTTGCCGATTATCGGGCAATAATCGGCCGATTACCGATTTAAAAAATGGCGGATGGACGATAGTAATAAATGAGTTTTAAGTACATTGCAAGAGTTAACAAACTTATCTTTTATTAGTTTTCATGTCAATACAAAAAGCGAATCGGTTTTCCGGTTATTTCAGTTAGTCGGTTATTTCAAAATAACGAAACCGGACTAACCGATCTTTGAAAAAAACCGGCTCAGTCCGGTTAACCGAATAACCGCCTCAGCCTAATCTGAGCATGTAAACGTTAAAATGCCCAAAGAGAAGTGCATTTATATGAAGCTAGTATTCCTAAAACCTAGAGTATTCAGCTATTTCTTTTCTAACAAACCATGACACCAAATGGGTTCCCAGTCCCGATTTCTTCATTTTACTCAGACACGAAACCTTTTTACTAACCAAGGGGAGATTGTTGGATCTTAATGGTAGTGTTACACACCAGCGAAACTTCAAGTGATTAAACAGAACTGTACATAATAAATGAACCAGTAAATAAGCTATACAGTTAATTAATAGCGTGAGTGCAAACAAGAAAGCCATATTTGGAAATTCGCTACTCTATAACTGTCTGTTCCCTGCAGTATACTTCAGTATAACGAAAAGTTGGTTTCGAGTCCAACTGTCTACGTATAAGGTACGTAAATCATGCATCCAGGAAGTGTACAAGACAATAGTACCCCACAATATACTACGGTTAACTGCACAATATACGTATTCTATAGGACACCTGAGACCTTGAACATATTAGGAAACTGATTCGCAAAAGGAAATCAGGTGGAACAGTGAAATAACGTATATTATTGAGTTCAGCTTATAATTTATAGTTTGAAATCAACCCTGTGTGTTCCTTAGTCACGTAATTTCAAGTGTCCAGTGGAAGATCATAGGAACTACACAGCACAGGATAGTATGTCACTATATGCTGCAGATATACTTCAAAATCATAATTTATGTATTTCTTCATTTTGAAAGTCTATCAAAGAGCGGAAATGATATTCATTAACCAACTCAGGATATTGTAGCGCATGCATGCAGCGAGAGATTTTGACGCCAACTCATCAAGGATTTGATAATCAGTTTTGGCGAAGAGAAGCTTTACTCGTGTGAAAATTTCTAAAATATTGTTTACAGATTGCTTAGCAGTCAAATTGCCATTTTGTTGTAGGACGTATTTGTCACGTGTCGATGTATGTTTGATTGTTACTATGACTACAACTATGACAAGTGTAGTGACTAGCTTGCAGGGGAATAACTGATTCCAAACCTCGGTGCTACTTGGTAGCTACTAGTGTAGTATACATACAGTATAATCTGTACATTGCAGTATGATTCTTTTATCTCCTTTGCTGAAATAATATAACTAAATTGATCCATACGTAGATGAAGAACGTTAACAGACCTGTTCAATTCTACAATTTATATTGGCTGGTTAAACAGCAGTTTCTATGCTTTATAAATCGAAAGTTTATGCCATACAGTTTTACGTGCTGACACAAAAAATGCAAAAAAACAATTATAAATGATTGTTGTGATAATATAATAACAATAATATACTGCACCTTTGACGATTGCCATCCAAACTAACTTCAGAAATCCTGTAGAATAGAAAGCTTGAGATTACCACTACTTCCTGACAATGCATAATATCTCCAAATGACTAACAATTTCTAATCAAAATAACTTTCAAACAAGAATGAACTTTGCACAATGCAGCCACAAGTCCATATACAACTCTCAGCAATATTGTAGAAGTCATACATATAACACTAAAAGCCATAACAAATCTTACATGTAAACATACTGAACATGACTTACTTGCGAAGATTTTTGACTTCTATTGAAAATTTGCGCTCTTTGAAGTAAAGGTTTTCAATCTGATGCCATTTATAAACCTTCAAAGAAATAATATATCATAAACACTAGTTAAATCAGGAAGGTCACACCTGAAAGAAGATTTTTCTCACACAACGCTTGAATCAGGTTAGCAGGGAAAAACAATGGCTGGTACTTGGGCAAGATTCTCAAACTTTATTTTCTATTGTGCAGACGAATACAGTATAGTCTCAAGGATAAACTACACACATTGTAGCATATGACCAGCGGCAAACAATTTTTCTAATGGATTCCTCGTTCTTTAGACTGACCTGGTGTTTCGTGATATTACCTCATTCTGTTGCAAACATATTTCAAATCATTCAACAACATAACGTATTTGTGATTTACCGTGATTCCGTAAACAGTGGCAACGGATTGCAGCTAATATACGGCAGGCTCTAAATTTTAGTCGAATATAATTGGCGATTGTAGGATTCTCTGCTCAACAAATATCAAGCTTGCCGTTGAGATAACACTCGTGCAAAGTTTGATAAAGATGCAACTGTAAAAGATTAACTTTAACGGCAGGAATTAAGACTACAAAAAAATCTGCCCGTTTCGCCCAATGGAAATTTTCATAGAAAACAATGAGTCAAAATATCCCTATACATTATACGTAAAATTTCAGCCTAAATTTGTTTAGACAAAACTCTAGACCAAGTTGACTGGAAGTGTAAGTTCATGAAATCAATGTACAGTAAAGAGCACACATGAGCACACATTTGCGTCTAACGATGAGCACTAACTGCGCATGTCCAAATCTGACGCTGTTTGGAGCAACAAACAAATATAAGTTCATCAAATTTCTTATAAACCGTTGAACGCCAATGCTTTTTTGTTCACTATGAGGAAGTAAAGTAGCAAAACACGCATGGACCGACTCCTTTTCTGGCCCATAACTTTGGTAAACAAAACAAAAAATTTATTCCAAACATATTCACTGTTCAGTCAAGCACTTTCAGATTTGAATCAAAATATACAAAAAAATTTTAAATTTTGTCAAAACTTTGATAGGTCAATGAATATATCCGGCACAGTGTTCCTATTGTATGAAGACTGACCTTTCTGGGCTTAGTTTTATCTGAGTGGTCGTAAACACCAACACCTTTTGGACTCATACCAAGCCACCAGGGAATGCTGCCTTTATCCTGCAAAAACAGAATGCCAACTGTCTTTAGCTATTTTCACTTTCATTTGTCAACATATTAGCGATTCTTCCCTCTTAGAATATATGTTTACGGAAATTGTCTGACGATTGCTTCCTCATTGGAGGGTTCCAGCGACACTGTTGATTCAAGTCGGAATATCTACTTCATCAGCAAGAAAAAATTGCGATAAAAATCGCAAAAGGATCTTTACTTAGAAAGAAGATATTCATATATTTTGCAGCGTATAAAAAGGGCGTATTTATATCAACGGACACAGAAAAAACTATTTACCTTTACTTCATAGTAATGGACACCGTACGTCGGAATACTTCGAAATTTATTCAGGTACCTTGTAAGAAACAAGTATATACACAGCATAGTTAGAATATGCAAGCATGCAGTGAGATACGAACTCTATTTGTTTTAAACAGTCACTAGCCACAACTAGCATGCAATAACAGTCAACTGATAGTCATCAGTTAAATTTTTACTGTTCCATTTACCGATAAAAACAAAGTAAAAACTATAAAGTTTTCAAAGAAAGACTTTGTTTGATACCAACACGACAATATTTCCTTCATTAGCATAAGAAATCCTTCCTTATATCACCTTATAGTATCGTAAACCATGTTGCTTCCAGGCGTCAGTGCAGCTTTCAAATCTCGTATATTGTTACTTATACTTTAACGTTCAACATGAAAACAACCCGACATTGAGTTTCACGCAGACTGTATACCAAGGCTCTTAGTTAACTGTGATTCATGACCAGTTCACTCATGCAGTAGTGCCGGCCAATATCAACTACTAAAAACGCTCTTTAGTGCAAGAGTCTTTTAAACACTTGAAACTTTTAAAAAATTGTGGTTTCTATACCAACACAGTAACTTAATGTACTCAACTAATATTGCCAATTGCCGAAGTATACTCTCAAATATAGCTATTATAAGCTATGCATCATCACGATAAGTTGTAAAGAATACAAAACATTACAGGGATGAAAAACATATTATAGTTTTATAGTTCATAGTTTATAGTTTATATATATATAGCTACTTCGCAGCGTATAAGCTGAATTGCGTAACTATTTACAATGGTTTGCTAATGTATACATTATATGTATATGAATATGTATTACCTTAAACTGCCTATTTTTACAACAATCGATATTTACTTTCCTAACTGTTTATCCTAGCCCACCGTGTCAACTTCCCCTGTAGGAGGAAACCGGAGTACCCGGGGAAAACCTACGACTTTCGGCAGAGTAGTTCACAAACTCTTTACACTTGAGAAAGTTAAGTCCGAGCTGAGAATCGAACCCACAACCTCAGTGGTGAAAGACACATGACTTAGCGATGCAATGCTCTTATAACAGCATTTTTGTATTAATAAATAAATCATTTGCAGCACATAGTTATAGTTACAGCCATATAGGTGTACAATAAACTCGAAAACTGATGATTTAGATGGGCGGAGTAAAGGATTTCTAGTTATATTCCATCCATATATCTGGTCAGCGGTAATTGGAGTTCAAAATTATTGTATTCCATCGATATATCTCATCAGCGGTAACTGGAGTTTAAAATTATTCTTCGTGGAAGTTTGACTAAACAATTTCCCAAGAACAAGTTTAAGTAATTTGTCAGTCAGTTGGTTAAAATCAACAAATCCAAAAAAATCGCTAAATTTTGCTGTGGTTTGGCAAACTATAGCACATCAATTAGCTTACGAAATGTAATTTGTGAACAGCATGGTGTATAAACTGTGTAACTCTATGCATGTCAGGGGGCCAAGGGCAGGTTGTTCGAAGCCCGTTTAGCTTAAACGGTGGATAATTCAGCATTCAAAAACATTCCCACACATCTTCTACAACTTTCAAATCAAGTGTTAGGTACTAAAACAAAGGGGAAATACATAATTATTGTACTCAGGCGAAAAACTTCGCTGCTATTTTTCTACTATACCCATATCATTTGACAAGCAATTGAATGTCGAAATACTTGCAAAATTGGAATGCACCCTCTACCTAATTATGACAATGGTCACGAATGAGCCTTTACTTTTACATCTTGTTGGTTATAGCTCATGCATCACCATATGGTCTACAGCTTAGTGTGCCAAACGAAAAAGAAAAAAGAAAATTGATAACTTTAAACCCATATCAACACAAAAGAGAACACGTAAAAGATTCAGTACAAATCGCTTTTTAAGTAGTGTAAAGTACTATTTGCATATACAGTGTTAATACGCCGACATATACATGAAAGAGTGTTTGGCAGCACGCTTTACATAACAATAGAAATATCACTACAATAAAAAATCAATAAATATCCATACAAGGAGAACTGGAGGAGCAGAGATTACATAGACATATGCCAAATAGCTATTAAAGTTGAAAAGTATATTGATATATAATTTTTGGTGATGTGGGGACTGGGCATATATGGCAAGCAAACAATCTAGAATCATAGAATATAAATTTTAGAGTACTTACTCGACAATAGCTTGCCCCTTCCTCATTTTCTCTAAATTGCGGTAATGTCCTATGACCATATCTTCGCTGAAAATGGAATACAAGCATTGGAAGTCACGTGTTGAATACTCGAGGACTATCCCAGAGAGTCGATAGTAAGTGATGGAGGTGACAATAAAATACGAGGTACATCAAAAAGGACATCTTTCAATGGAGACGCTCTGCTCCTGGGGGCGGAGAATGCGTAAGCAGACGTCCGCCTTAGCGGGTCAAACCACCATCTTTTAAGTGATTAGTAAATTTGACAGGCGCTTTGTTATTAAAAAAAGGCATTAACTATAGTATTAATTTGGACTGCCTAAAAAATACAACGTGTATTTGAGTGGTTTTCCCACGCCATGTCTTGTGCTGGCGAAAGTGGCAACTCCTCTATTGATATAATATAACGAACTGTATGCCTGAAATCTGCGGAACTACAGTGATGTAAAGAGAGCGAAATAAAAAAGACAGATAGTAAAACATCTACATTCGACCAGGACACGCACATCACTGAAATGTTCTTTATTGGGGTCCTGCAATAATAAACTACAAATATATATTATGCGTCACAGTATACCTAAATATACTTCACAAACAAGACGCTCTATCGAGCGTTTAGTCGCGCCCTAGTTTTGAGCATTGAAGTTTATTTAGTGATAGCTGCTAGGACTATGTGAGTTTGAGTATGCGTGACGATGTCTGCCTCTATTGTCAATTTAAGAACTTGTATGTGTCACAGACCTATTGCATACGGTGTAAGATGGTTCTGGAAGGCGAAGTATTGAAATTAAAGAAAGATTTTAAATATGCTATGAAGGTAATTGCAATTAAAAGGCTGCCGCGCGACAATGACACTGCGTGGACTCCGCGCTTACTTATAACAACGCATGCGCAGTCATTTTGCAGCCATCCAAGGCAATAAGTATGGGCCCACTGCTCTGCTCAAAAAGCAAAGCAAACCCTCCGAGATTAAGTAAAATAGTAAGGATACCAACGTAAAAGTGGCAATGATACTGCACTGCAATTGTTGAGTGCTTCATCTTGCAGGGATATAATTGATTTTCGTTCATCCTTATCCTGCACCTGTGGTATTCTGTACACAACCCTGAATCTAATCATGACCAAAACCTAAAGCCCTGAGCAAATTAGGAGACACTGCCACAGTATAGGAAGATATTCCTATACTGTGAAGGAAGATACTCTCATACTGTGACATTGCTGCGAAAACATTGTTTCCTGCCAATGTTTTGGCACATTTCGTAACGGGAAGCAAAAAGATTTCCTATCAAATTCAGAAACACTTCGTTTTTGATGTTTCCCACATGGTTCAATAGTGTTTGCCCACCCTAAGGCCTGTTTCCCAATACGCGAATTTATTCGCGCGAAAAATAAGTCTGGAAACGTGATTGGCTCCCTTTCGACTTTTTCGCGGCAAATTATTTTGCTAGCGAATCACGTTGCTGGATTTATTTTTCGCTCGAAAAAATTCGCGTAGTGGAGAACGGGCTTAAGAATATTTTGTTTTCGCAATAATAGGTCCACTTATACGGGAGAAAAAGAAGCGACTTACACAAGACGTAAACACAGTCATATAAACGGTAAAATCTACTGCAATTTCTAGATAATCGCGCCTAGATATGAATAGGGGGTTCAAACCGTTCCAACATCACGGTCAATAAGTCGGGACTAATCAGAATTTGACTATCTATACGAGCGCGTTCCCGTCTTGAACGCGTCATCTTCGCCTATCGTATTCTGTAACACAACTCCGAATGTAACCCTGTAGTGAAGCGAGAGCAAAGTAGGAGACATTGATGCGGAAACATTGTTTCCTGCCCTTCCCCAGTGTTTCTTGCCTAGGAAACACTAGGAAAATACTTGGAAAACATGAAGTGTTTCTGAATTTAATAAGAAACAGTTTTGCTTCTCGGGAAGCAAAGCTTGTTTCTGCAAATGTTTGTCCAGGGAAACATTTGAGGAACATCGGGAATCACAAATGTTTCTAACCCTCGTGGATTTACTATATTCCTGTAAGATGAAGTAGTGAAGCTAGATGGCACTGCGTTTTATCAGAATATAAAAGTGGGGTCAAATTTCTCCTCATACCAATATGTTATCGACGGATGTTCTTTTAAAGTTCTCGTTGGTAGAATGGGGACTTTCTTCATGTCATTCCTGGCAGTACTTTCACTACAAATACATAAAATACTGTCAGAATTTGGCATTTTCAATTTAAAAAACATTCATGGCCAATTCGCTTATTAGATTTCTGGGTTCGAAAAAATCAAATTCCAATATTTCTAAACAAACTTAATAAATACACAGCAGCATGTCACTTTTACTACAAATTTGTCAATTGATATCGTTTGAAGCGGGCTGCTGAGCATAGCCAAAACTTTCTGCTACCCAAGCATGTTTCTAATGTGAGCGTCAAACGAGTTTTCAGTATCGTTTAACATACTGTACTGAAGCCGCCACAAAGTTTGTTATGATCGATAACACAATATTTAATATAGAATGTTAACATATACGCACGAAAAATTACTAAACATTACGATGTCGCAAAAAAGTGCGTTATACTTACTTCGTAAAAGAACCAAATGTTGCCTGTAAAAATAGAAAAAAAGAATAGTACCACACGGAATTTGAGAACTCAAACCAACAACAAACAACAACTTGCACAGGAAATACAGATGGACTTAATTTTTCGATAGTTCAATTGCACCGGCATGGATTCCAAATAAGTTAGTATAATCATATCACCGATACCGAGACCAAAAGGAATTCGTTAAATAATCAAAAAGTCAAAAAAGATCTAGCTTCTCACTTTGCAGATAGGCTACAAAGTACAAACCCAAATAATATCAAATATTGCATTCACAGCAATTTAATCCAGTAAAAACCTTCGTAAAGTGTCACACCAAACACGCGCGTGGTCACATTCACAACCCGCGTTAGTCTGAGTCACTCATGAGCCGTGTGACAAGTCAACAGCAACAAAATATTCAAAACTTGATTTAACGTATCAGCCTGACTCGTACCCAATCCTCTCTCTTACGGTATCCAGAAACTGATGGAAAAGCATCCCAAAGACGCACCATAAATCTTTACTGATATCAATAAGCCTGCATGCACCTGCCCTATGTAATCAAGCCAACTGGACGAAATGGAATGATTCACCTGTAGAACGTAAGCACCAAGTTGGAAGACTATATCGCTGTCACAATGAATGGTACCCTAGAAGAGGATACATTAAATTAAAGTCATGACAAATTCCTTTTCACAGGTTGCGCCAACAAATAGTTGTTAGCAATCACGAAACTTTTCAACCAAATGACAGGCAAACGATCATTTGTTTTCTATTTGAGTAAAGATTGAACAAAGACAATGTTTAAAATCATCGAACTCTTATGTTTTATACCGGTCTTATATTCAACCGAAACATTTTTAACGGCCATTTTTGATATACTGTGCCTGCTCGTCATCATTATTTGAGTCATGAAATCAACCAGATTGCAAACAACGTAGAGGTGGAATATTTATTGGAGCCTGGGAACCTAGTTCCCAGAAATTGTTTTGAGTTGAGAGTTTTGCAGAAAATTTTCCAGAAATTAACATTTTGAAATAACTCTGTTTACTAATTTAAACTGATCAGCTTGATAACAATTCTACTCTAATTCTGTTACCCACCAGTACTTATAATGTCATTGAGATGAAATACATATATAAAAATACCCAGTGAAGTCTACCAAACTATTTGTGGGGCGTGCATCTGTGAAAGCAGTACTGATTTGATCCTATAGAGTGATAGGATATTGCTACACCGATAGTAAACATTATGGCTGAATTTTATGAACTGCGGTTGGGCAGAAGATAACTAGGTTATATTACATGGTTGTTCTGAGAAGCAATTTACATGAATATGTTTCGCTTTTACATAATTTTTCATACAATCAATTTAGCATTACAACCAGAACGAAGAATAGTTCTTGGAAATAAAAAGAGACCAAAAAGAAGCCAAAAGGCCAAGTTTTTTTCCAGGCCAAGCTAGAAAACAAGAAACCAAATTCAAGTTATTTGGCCTCCGAGAGGCCATCATGCAACCCTGCTTCCAAGATGAAGTAGTAAGACTGCAGAGGCCTGACTGGCACATGCTAATTTAATAACATAACTTTTCAAAATTATTTTTTCTGAGTCATGTCAAAAACGAGTTGTCGAAGTGACAACAAATTGGACTCATTGGCTGCTTGAATCATAATATCATAAATGATCAATCATTAACGTTTAGTAACTTTGTTATTTTTGTGATTTTAACATTGCAAATGTCGCAGAAAGTTTTTAGCACTTGACCCAGGTTCCCAGAAAGAAAAAACCTTTTTCAACCCCTGAAACTACGTATAAATTATTTGTTAAAAGGGAGTTTAAGCTTCGCGTTCAAAAGCTATGGCAAACGGCAGAGCCGTTTTTCTTGGCAGATTCATTTCGCCTCTTTTCTTTATGGACTTTCCATTTTCTGTCACACACTTTCATTTTAATATCCTGTTCTAGCGCAACTAATTATTTTTGGCTTACTGGATTTATTTTGGCAATTTTTGTTTCGCCTGGCGTCTGACGTTTGCCATTGAACGCCAAGCTTAAGCTCTCTAAAAACTCTTATGATACTGTCAAGAAAATTTAAGAGGGTTTGAAGCATAAAACAAAAATGTACAGCCCTCCCCCCTCCTCAGCACTTGACAAAAGATGTAGGCACTCGCCGCTGGCAAAACCGAAACTGAGGGGGTGATGCTAAATTAAAGCACGCCAACTCCATAGCAGAACTTACATACAAAAAAAACATTTACATAACGTTATGATAGACCTCCTCCCAAAAAAGGAAATAAACGGTACAGAGTAGTACAGACTCGTGCACAGTATTAGTGTATGCGCACACTAAGGTGCAAAATGTGACACAAATTCACAAAGTACTGAACACTCACAAATACTTGATATTTTCAGTTTTTATCTCAACATTTTACGTCTGCGGAACACAAGACTTGCGCAAGCAAGTGTTGAGCATGCACTTGATTTTGTCTGGATTCCAAAGATAAGTCCAAGAAACTTGCCTGGGCGTATCTTAACAGGAATTTGGTGGTGCGCAATCATATAGGATAAACAGAATGACGTAAAGAAGTTAAGACTTTAAAATCAAAAAGTATTGAATTGCAAGTATGTGAAAGTTACTGTTCTTGATAATAGTTGTAACACTAGCGATCACTTCGCAGCGCAAGCTATTCTAATTATGAATACTAATGAATCTGAATAGCTACAACAGTCATTCAAACCAGACTGGTATTTAAAGAATGTAGGCAATATGGTTGCAATTGCAGGTAAAAGGAAATAATCAGCTTTTCTGATTTACTTGACAACCAATAAAGAAAAATGGGTCGAGCAGCGTTTTAAAGCTGAATACGGTAGCAAATTATTTAATTCAAGTCGCGTAACAATGCAGGTCTCACCCACATTAAGCCATCAATTAGGGCACTAATACTGTGCACGAGTTTCCTGGATATAACTCATTTTTACACCAAAATGACAAGTACATCCTAAATATAGGAAAAAACTTTGAAAGAAGGAAACACAGTTCAAAACGTTGTACATATCAAAGACAACGTTTGGTTCATTTTCCACAATACTTTGGCTGCACAAGTCATTCAGTTAACTGCATGGTCATGTTATGGTCTTCGGATTTTCTTTTCCTGCAACAGCAAGCTCTAAACCACTATCAACTCTCATTAAATCTCGTGATTTTCGAGGGCAAGCAAGAAATTCCAACAAAACAAGGGGAAAGACAGAGTAGCATTGATCAGTTTCTGACACAACAATCATGCCAACAAAATTGCCATCAGTATAAAGTTTTCAGTCCAAGTCCATGCTATTTTTGGCTCCCTAGTAATGCTGTTACGTACTGCACTGTTCTGCAATAAAGTACTGTAGCACAGTTGGCAGTGTAGCGCTGTAGTAGTTGCAGATAGTATTATTTACATAAAATATAATATGCTCTGAGCAAAAGAAAAGTCAAACTGACCTTAAATATTAAAGTCTTTGCTTGAAGATAAAAAAGTTCCACCGTTGCTTTTTCTCTAAAGTATGTAATACTTGGAACATAAAACCTGTTGAATTCATAAATTATACAAAAATTTTATATGAGTAAAGTCAAAGCTGATAAAAATCATAAAAATTAAGATAATACAAACCTAACAGCAAAATAAAATACAATTGGATCAGCATATCTTGGAAGATCATGGTCTAGAACTTTGCGATCAAGGCTTAACCAGTTTTCATTTCCTCTACATAAAAAGTATAAACAGCAATATTACAATAGGAGCTAGGTTCACCTGTCAAGCAAATGGGCATGGATAAGAATATTCTTAAAAAACTGTGCATATGGCTACAGAAAATGCAAATTGCTTCTTCAGTGGGCACAGCCAAGAGGGGTACAAAGGAGGGTTCTGCTCCTGCACTCAAAGATGTATAATATAATACTTATTTCACTCTGTCTAACAGCAGAACAACTTTTCTCATGAAGCTTAGGGTGAGACTCTGGTTAGTACCTGATCTTAATACAGGTTTGACTGAATCGGTAGTTATAAAGGAGAGATTTTAACACCAAATGCAACATTGCAAATCATGCAATGTACCATTATGGAAAAATAGGACAGCTAATTCATTTCACCTGAATTCTTTGCAAGGTTAAATATTGTTTGCAAGAACATTACCAATGTGAAATGGTAAAATCAGAAGTTGTCTATAAATGTGAATGTGGTGAATGTGGCATTCACATTGGCATTCCCCCTGGATCTATCACTTCAAAATCATTTCCTAAAGGAGTCTGATAGTATACTGATTATCATGCTGGGACAGCAGAAACAATCATCTGGTGATCTGCTCGATATAGTGCAAACAAAAGTTCTTTTGTTAAATTAAGTGTATGAAATAAAAATCGTAAGGGATAGTAATTGAGTACTTCAAAATGCAGTCAAGCACAGAAAATAATCATAACGAACACGCTGCTTTAATTTACTGCTCAGTTATCATATTCTTCTGACAATATCACATCTTTGAGTGAAGGAAATGTCATGGATTTTGCAAGAGAATTCAAAGCACGCAAACACATTAGTATCAGATCAGACACTTATACAACCGAACACCGCAGGCTGTCAAATGAGCCAAGCCACTCCACCACAATCATGTTATACATAAATTTTAAATTGAGTATCAAGATCCGTATATGAACAAACGTAAAGTGGATTGAGAATGATGTGGCACATAGAATTTGAAGTGAATGTATTTATCTCGAAAATTAGAATATTTACATAGGAGGCAAACGCAATTAAAAATGTCACAATTATACACTTCCGTCAAGCTATAAAACCAACTTTTTTTGCCCAAACAACAAAGATATTCAAATTATTTTAGTTTAGATTTTGAATATAAGATAAAAGAAAATTACAAGTCGTAAAGAATCATACTGTATTTCTATAACGTTTTCAACGGGTGCCAGATATGAATTGAGGTATATCGGCCGGTAAGGCATTAAGATATTTTTGTCAAGATAGAATGTATTCTGACGTTTTGCCCGCCTTGATATCCTGGTTCTCCCCAGCAACTATGGGTATGTTTGCTAACAGTCGTTGTTTAAGCTTCAGTTCATTCGATTACTCATGAAACTGGCCTATTCTGTTGTCAGAGTGCGATGAGATAATAAGGCAAGCATCTATGCGAATATTCACGAAATAATTACACTGATACTTGTTGGTCTTCATGTCAAACAGCGGTGTGTAAAGGCGAATAATAAACAAAACTTACATATCATCTGTGTGATACAATCCAAAATATTCCTTCTCGTGCAAGTTGAAATGTGACGCTACCATGTCTAAAAGTTCCCGCGAGAGAAGTCTTGGCTAGAGAGAATCATTAGAAGAAACAGCTTTATATAATATGGGAAAAGCGCCACAAAATTTCTAGCTTGACTCAATACCTGAATTGAGAAATCCAATCTACGATCGTCAAGCAAGACAACCTGAGCTCTTCGTGGTACACGAGCATCGGTCATCTTGGCCACAAATATTTCGAAAGAATATCCAAATCCCACATAATGATTTAATACATCCTACATACTCGGTGTTTCAAAATCCCATGTATTATTTTACTTCGATAATCTACATTATTTCAAAACAATCTAGAGCTCCATCCATATCCGTTACGCACAAAAGAATTTTAATTTAGATTTCCCCAGCATGCCCCACGGCTCAATCAGTGTCCCTCCTTACCACACCCTATCCCTGTCTTTCATTAAACAGTCAAAATCCGGATATCCTATACACTTTGCCAGATAAGTGGCATTCCATAATTTATTTTTATTGTTTTAATGCGAGCCATTTCCTTCAAAGATATTTATATAACTCAAAAAATAATATTTGGAGAAAACCAAATTAAATTGACAACCAATAAAAGAGTTGCTGGCAAAAACGATCGCCTATGACCTACCTTTCGTGGACGTAGAAACTAAAGCAATTTTCTTGTGCAGTAAATCATGCTCCATAAACTACGTCAAAAAACTACTCGTCTGCTGTCGCAATACGTCTAAAATCTTTCCATCACCGTGAATATCAAGTAAAAGTACCGCTGAAAAACCGTTTTTGTTTGTGTGAAGAAAATTTAGGCATGTTTTGCAAATGACTTTAGAACTTAGAAAATTTCTCCAGAAATTCACATCTTTCTCTGAGAAAGTATCACTGGAAAAGAAAAAATGACGTCACATTTGATTTCTTCAGGAATGTCAGCAGTCTGTTGTCACCAGCGAGTAAAATCCATTGGCATTGTCGGTCCGAAATATTTTTCAGCGGCAATATCAAGTAGTAAAAATAAAGAAAAGTAAATGAGTCGAACAGGGGCCGGTTGTACGAAGCCCGTTTTGCTTAAACGGTGGATAAGGTCAAAATATAAATCATATTTATACATTCCTTGTGCAACCGAACTGAAGTTTTTACAACTGATAACAATATTTATGTACCTAATTATTGATTTAACACCTAAGGTTGGATTTAAAAGATCTAAAATATATGAGAAAGTCTTTTTAAATTCTGGCTTATCCACCGTTTAAGCCAAACGGGCTTCGTGCAACCGGCCCCTGCAGGCTAGAGCTGGGCTAGAGATAATCATATTCAAAAGAAGGAACAAGGAATTCACCACATCTTCTTGAGTTAAACTCTCCATTACGGACATCGAAGGGCCAGAAAAGTTTGCCTCAAAACTTACATTTCTCATTAAACAGTTTTCATACCCATGCCATGGTTTGCTCAACCCCCAGCACCAGTTTTAGATTTCTTTTTCTGTAAGTCTTTTTAAAATTGAAATATTTCAGCTCGTTTGATAATTAACAACTTTCGCTTGGTTCAAGAGCATTTGGGAATTTAAATATCAAAGAATTAATTGGAAAAATACGAAGCACTGTGAATATGTAATACAAAGTATATTGTTAACTGTACTATTCTGCTTCAACAACGGGACTAGTACAATTCACTGCAGTATAGCTGTAATAGTAAAGGAGAGTGGTTTGCAAGAACATCATTTTAAAATATGTAATGCAACTAGAGACCTCAAGGAGAGTGCAAAGTTTCTGAGATCTTTAGAGCATTTTACCCTCCGCACTCCTTTAGATCCCA
>JAOBYK010240010.1:0-20185 GCA_025434845.1 Phenganax subtilis | reverse complement strand
TTGAATTCAGAATGTGGAATTGCCCATTGTGGGACTTTGTGATTTTAATTCCGGAATGAACGAAACGCCCACGGACCCTCTCTCCTCCAAATATATTTTCATTATTCAAGGAGAGAAGTGTCTGGAAACAAACTTGTCTAATGACATAAGCAAGCAAGTAAACTTGAAAAACTTGTCAAAGAAAACTTGTTTGTCTTGTGTTCAAGCAAGAAAACTTTTCAAAGAAAACTTTATTGTCTATATCAATGTTGAGTTTGTTCGAATACAAAGAGGAAAGAAATGTCTAAATATGGAACAAAGTCAATTTCATTAAGAAAAACTAGTTTCAAACTTCATCCATTTTTTGGTCTAAAAAACTATTTTGGTCACTTGCCTGATGAGTCACATGAAGTCTACGCAAAAGCTTGCCAAGTTTTAGCAGGTGTTTATAAATTAAACTATTTTATGTACTAGCAGTTAATCTATAAATGCCAACGTAGGACAACTATTAATACACAATCTAGTGTGGGTTGAGTGACTTGCTAAATATAAACATTTAATTAGCCTATTATATTCTGGTTGAAGAAATCCTTCAGCTTAGCTTCCCCTTGTTACTGTGAAAACGTTTTACTAGGTGTTTTATTCAACTTTAACTTAAAAATACTGTGAAAAGATAGAATATATATTAACATTATGTAATTTGGGATAGCAACTAGTTTTATGGCCTCACATTCTATGACAAGTTTCTTGATGTGTTCACTTGTGCTACGAATAGGATTTTCTTGCGTCAACAACTCTTTTACAAAAATAAAAATTATACTGAAACTTTTTGGGAAAATTAAGCAGTTCTTTTGTGTAGAAACGAAGTATATTATCATTTATTTTCCAGCTGTGTTTTACAAAGTATATTTGTGCCAGTTTTAACTAGATAAATAATTTATAATCATAACAAACCTGTGGTCAGGCTGCTGCAGTATCGCACTTAACAACCTTGACGGATTTGTAGATGACCACATCATAAAAAGTATCATTGACTTATTTTCCTAGCTACTGATAGAACGTTATTTTTGTGGTGTAGTTAGAAAAATTTGGATGGGAAACTATTGACTTCCGCTATTGCTATCACAGTCTCTTCTTAGCTAAGCTTGTGTTCGATTGATTGATCGAATAGATCAAACGTATATTATATGCTAATCGTACAGTGGTAATGGATGTCAAATCTGAACATCGCTGACTTTTGTAGATTTCCTTGTTGGTCTGAGTTCAAAACCGCGAGACGAAATCGTGAAACAACTGCTTGTACATTTGCCCCTTCTTCAATCGGGCAACCACGCGGCACGCAACGAGTACCTGAACATACTCCCAAAAGTACTCGCTCACTCGCACAGTAACGGCGTACACGAAGAAGAATGCAGGCAGTTGCTATCGCTTGTGCTGGTGCACCCGGCTTTCCCTACAGAGGAGCGAACTAGCCTACAGCAATGGCTACAAGTGCTGGACGAAAAATCTTCAGACGGCTTTTCCGATTCAAAAATCCACGACTACCAAACTCCTGAAAATGTGGACCGACGTTTAAATAGTTGGCAAAGACGTCAACTTGAGAAAAAGGATTCCGGGTTAGGGGGCTCCTTTGAGTATCAGTTTCATTCGTGCAACCCCCCAGGGCTTCCCCCCTCCGCCCATCAGAACACCCACGCGAAAGTTTCGAAAGCTGCCAGCCTAAATTCGGCAGTCGGTATTCGCCATGAGAGATCTATTTTAGGCAATGGTGCTTCGGACGATATGTTAGGTGATGGTTCCGAAATCATTACTCGTCCAGGGAGGTCCTTATCATTCCCTGTGGACCCTAAGAAGTTCCATAAGCAACTATCGCCGCAATCGTCAATAGAGAGTGAACCTGATGACATGAGCAATGCAGTGAAAACGTCGAATTTCCCCGAAAATCCTAACCCTGGCATGAGAGGTTAGTTTAATATGAATCCCGTAACAGTTATTATTATACATTGTAGTAAAAACACGCGTTTTGATTGGCTAATAGCCAACTATTAATTATAGCAATCTCGTAACCTGCAATCTCGTAACCGATAATTCAAGTATCTGTAGGTTGAGCCCGCGATTGGTAATACTGCGGATTTTTTTGCGAAAACAGTTGAAAATTCAAAACAAGAAATAATAAAAAATACATTACGCATCGTTTTTTCTTGCAATGTATAATAAAACAATTATTGAATTCGGTTTTTGTGATATGCAGAATTATCAAGGTCTCGGTAAGTGTTATCCTTGATAATTCTGCATATCACAAAAACCTCATCCATTAATTGTTTATTGAACCACAGAAGATCTTCATTGGTAACAGTTGAGTGCCCCAACGGACTTCTGACAGGTTTTTTTTTGCAACCATTTCATTTTGATCTCTCTATATTTCAGATTACTTTCACTGGTTGAAAGGATTACGATTGCATAAATATTACTCGCTTTTTTCTAAAATTACCTACGATGATATGTTTAAATTGACTGAAAAAGAATTGGAAGCGAAGGTATGCAACCGTTAATGCATGGATAGTTGTGTTGAAAACGTTGAGTAATCTTTTGACATTCATGATGCTGTGCGAGATCTGTCAATACTGCTGCTGCAATCACAATAAATGTTTGGATTTTTTTCTTAGAACGTGACGAAAGGAGCACTGACGAAAATTTTATTGAGTATTTCTAAACTTACAGAAAGATCACAGTTGTTGTCATGTCTTGAGAAGGTAAGCATTTCAGAAATTCAGATATCGTGTCCTAGTGCTTTTTGGGTCAGGGCGACATGATTTTTGAGAACTTTTGTCGTAAAAAAAGTGAACTTTGTACATCACGTGTTTTTATGCTGAATCTCATGGAAAAGATTTTTTGCGTGAGATTCGTAGTGTTGACTGCTTTAACAACAAAAGGTTTTTTTGAATGCTTGTGAGTTTATAAGATACTTGTAGTTTTGCATAACGAAAACAACAATATTAGTATTCGTTGGAGGGCACACTATGTATATTTATTATTGCAAAGCATATTTATTGTTGCACTGATGAAGGTCCGGGCTAACGGACTGAAAGCTTGTGAATTTGCAGTTAAAATGTGCTTATTTCAACTGTCGCGTCATTCACCTTGCGTCGTAAAATCTTGAGGCTCCTGATTTAGTAAAGCTTTGCTGGTAAACTAAATGTAAAGGCCAGTTCACGCGGGCGATTTTTGTTGCGATTTTTCTCCTTTTAGTGTATGTGATCGAGTAGGTTGACTGGCGAGTGCATTAGCAAAATTGTTGGACCAAGTATACTCGCCAGTTACCCACTCTATCACATCGTTCAAAGCGAGGAAAATCGCATTGAAAATCGCCCGTGTGAACTGGCCTTAACGCATACATTACATTTTGCAAACTACAGTTTCAAGAAATTCTTTTCCTATAGGAGGTGCACGAGGAAGGTAAACTGGCGAATGTTCTGGTATCCTTAAAAGCCATCCTTGAAACGCCAATCAAGCCTTTTGTCGTCCCTGAAGGTTACTCCGAGGGTGGAGGACCTGGACCCAATACACACTCCGATGATCTGCCATCTCAACTTATCAAAGTTATTGGGAAAGGTATAACTGTACCGTACTTTGTATATATATACAAGTTGCTTCCCATAATTGTTTGTGAGAAGTTGAGATTTGAATTGAAATCAACATCTTTATAAAACCCCATTCTCACAAATGACATTAGCTGCGATTTTTCTCGTGTTGAACGATGTGATAGAGTGGATAACTGCCGCTGAAATACTTGATCCAACAAGTTTGCTTATATGCACTCGTCAGTGAACGTACTCAATCAGATACGCTATGAGAGGAGAAAATTGCAGCAAAAATTTAAATTATCTTTTCAGCTTGTACTCAAGTGTTAGTTTCGAAACCGAATGAAGAAAATTTCACTGTTTATATCAGTCTTCTTGAGAAAGCCCTTAACAAAGAGGTAAAAAATATCACAAAAAGTTGATACTGTGAATCACGTCATCTTGCTATTCTTTGACTTTTTTTCCTTCAACCATTAAACGAACTCGCCTTGAAGAATAAAATGCAGAATAATGCAGATTTAAAATCTCAATCTGATTTCTGTGCCTTAGGCATTTACGGTGCAACAAAAGAAACGTCTTCAATCTTGGAAGCAAGAATGTCACATGTCTTCTAAGCGATTCAGCTTGCGTCGAGGATCAACTGACAGAGGACGGTAAGTTAAATACTGATAAACTTATTCCACGTTTTTTGGCAAAGGGCTTGTTTGGTCCTTTGAGCTCTGAAATGGGTGGATCGCTTAAGTAACTCTGTTTCATTCTCATTTTCTGTAATCAGTTCCACATTCCATATGGGTGATACGTTATCACTTGGTAGTAACACAAAACGACAACGAGGCTCTCTGCAACGTGGGCTCAATAAACTGGGGGGCTCGAACAACAATAGTCACGGAGGTGTGGCAGCTGGCCCCATGGGAATGAGAAGTAACACTACAGACGGATACTATAAACCGCGACCACAGGTGAGCATTTGACCTACAGGAGGACTTTCACTTTTCGAGCGTTAGGTGCTGTTGCTGTTTGCTCAACGAGATACGACCCTCCAAGCAATACGATTTGTGTGTGTTAAGTAGCTTTATGTCTTGGTTTTAGATTCGTCACCATGCCCTTGTATCTCGTACGAAGTCTGCTCCAATTCCAGCTTCAAAGCAAAGACAAGCGATGTCGGGAATTAGTCAGCAAGGTATGTGTTCTGCGCAAGTTTGCGTTGCCAAGAGTTTGTGCTACCTTCTGTAATGTAGATAAGCTTTGAAGGGGTGCAAGTTTGTTCCTGTGAGAATAGCTGACGTTATTTCCAACGAGACAGTTATGGCCATTCGTGTTTAGTTTTGGCATCTAACTCTTTAACTCAGTCATCCACCGACATTGCAAAGTCATAGGTTCGATTCCTGGTCTTGTCTATCTTTTTTTGACGTTAACGTTATGCAATGTAAATAGTTTAGTAAACTGCATGGCAGGAAACCTGAATTACATGATAATAGTATTTACATAAAATATTTATAAAGCTAGGTACGGTGAATTGAGCGTGTCCTGTATATTTTAGAATCCATTGAAAGTGTCAACAACAGTTTGGAATCTCTGTGTTTAAGCATGACCGAACATGCCCTGGCAGGTATGAGAAATATCTTAGATCATATCTCGTCAAATTCTCAGTCGAATTCTATCAAATCTTATTCATTTCGTGTTTTGCGTATACCCATTACGTTTGTAAACTTCCTTCGAATTCCGTTCTTTATTTTGCGAGATGTTAACGAGCTTGAGCAGGCAAGGTGTTTGTTATTACCGACGCAAAAACATTTTTTATCTCTCTAGACAATACCGATTCTACATGAATTAAGGCACTCTGGCACGAGTTGTCGAGTTGATCAACTTGACACGAAGATATGCAATATCCTTGGCAGCATTTCGCTATTGTTGTTGTGTCGTCCTTCGTATAGCCTCGTGGAGGTCTGGTGTCTAGTTTATTTCATCACTAGTTGAAAAGGCAGGGCCGCAGCTAGATTGTGAAATGTGGCTTTAACAGCAGATAAATTGCAAGAGAAAGTCATGTTTACATTTAGAGCTTAGCCGTCGTTTTTGCTTGCACAAGTTGTCGTGTTTTAAGTTTTTTTGCCATTGTAGATTAGTAATTCTGTTGCAGTTTTAGTTCATGCGAAAAGTCGCAGTTTGTTCGCATGGCCACGGCTAGATGCCGCCGGTCATTGTGCTTGTGTGTTCGCCCCTACGAATAGGCGAGCTCTAAAGTGAATATTTAAACCGCCATTTTAGAAAAGCATGATTTCTACGTCATGTTAGATACCATGTAATGATCCGGCGTTGACGCAGTAAAACAATCTAAATAGTCTTATCTCACAGAAAAGTGCTTGATTCTAAGTACAAAAGTTCGCCGAATACAGTTTTTTCCCAAGCATTATATAAAGTGATTTATATCGGTTGTCCCGTAAGAGCTATCGCCATTCTAGGTTTTACTCGAGCGATTTTGATTGAGATTTTAAAAGTTTGCAAATAGGCAAATTGGCCTAACAAATCTTGATGAAACTTCGCTTTTCTGTGAGCGAGAACCTTCCACTGAAAGCAACTGGTTTGCTTTGGACTTTACCATCTTATAATATATTTTCTAGTAAGGCTAGTGGTTGATACACTGACCGTATATATGTATATTATTATTATAAAACTGTTTTTGTTTCAAATGGTATTATTCTGTGCGACTGTAGATTCAGTTGAGTGAGAGGGCATTCGCGCTGGCCAGCAGAATTCCCTCATTAGAGCTTCATTATTATAATAAATCATGTTTTAACCTTGCTCGCTTGGAAAGCTTTATAAGGTGTAAAAACAATGTATGATTGTATATCAGCATGGTTTCTTGTACGTTGAGTTGATATCTAAATGCAGGGCAGATCATGTTTTAATTCTGTCGTACGAGTAATCATAGTTTGTCTTGTCATGTATGCAACTTATTTAACGTTATTGTGGATAAATAAATATTGACTTTGTCTTAAATTGTTTTTGCTCTCACAGTTGCAAGTAACGTCTTATAGTCATTCGTCTTAGACCGCCACACGGACGGGTTCCATTCTAATAAAGGTTTTGTAAATAAACAAATCAGGAGAAGAACGTCATCTCCTGGCGGAGGCAAATATGCTCAAATAACTTTTCAACTGTAGTAGCATGAAAATAAGAAATCCGTCGCTGACCATATTGCGAGCGTTTCGTCATTTTTACAGCGCAAAGTATGCGAAAAGATGGCGACTGGGAAAGGGTGAGCTTTTTACTTCGATTCGTTTTAGCTTTTTTTAGTTGCTTTTCCAACGTGTTTTCTTTCTCGGTATTTTAGTACAAAATTGGACCGAATCTTCTTGCGTCGCTTCATGAAATGCTTTGTCATCATGTTTCCAACTGCGCAAGCCACATCTACTCTGCTTTTTGCTTTGCTTTTGGGGCTTTCGTTTTTGCGTAAGTTCTACTGTTGCAAAATTTTGCCAAAAAACACGAGTACGTGATGGGGGCTACTCCAATTTAGGGGACACCTTATGCCGCTGACTGTCCAAAAAACATTAAATTTAGAATGCTGAGCCTGCATTCCCAATCTATGAAGAAACTGTAACCATGCTCTCTAACGCCTGAGGCCTGTTGTTCATAGCTTGGTTAGCAGAATTAAAATTTAACTAGCTATTTCGTTTGTGCATTTCTGCATGTCCATTTGTTTCAAAACTTTGCAAATAAAGGCTTCTTTTTACATATATTAGCTTTGTGGAAAAATTTTGTCAAGTTAGTAGACAAACGGTTAAAGATTTTGCTTCAAAGTTTCCCTTAACCCAGGGTTAACGCTAGCCCAGCTTTGAACAACCGGCCCCTGGTCCAGCCAACCTGCACTTAATTATAACTGATAGAAGCACGAAGTTTGCGCGATTTTAACATGCAGCACTAGCTTATTATTAAGATACAAGGTGTTGTTTTGATGAGTAGAAATAACGAAAGTCACCTTTGTTAGTTGACAGACTAATAGCTGATATAAGAATTTTACCTTGCCATTTCTGAGTAGACTGATGTGATCAAGCGTGCATGCCATACACCATCCAAATAATGCTAACAAAATTCTCATCATTTGAGTATTCATTTAATTCGTTAACTGCCAGGAGTTTCCCACGAAGAACATTATGATCTGGCAATGAACAGAGAAGAATGTCTAATTAGGTGCATTGCTAGTTAATGGTTCAATAATTATTTAGTAACTATCCATAGTTTACTATAATATTTGTATTATTGTTTTTCTTAGAGCAAGCACTATATTACAACACTGGTCTAATTCCCAGTCAGTTTATCGAAACAATGGTCGATAAAGACAGAGCTGGTTATCAAGAAGTCCTTATCAGAGCTATGATTGTCATTCTTTCTACAGCATTGGTAATTTGCTAAAATTACTTTTGCTTATTAGTTTGCCAAGAACAGCGACCTGATAAGCATAATGGTCGAAGGTTAGAGAAAGCAAGCCATTTGCTGATAGTTTCATTAAGTTAGAGTTTTGTTGATTTGATAGGTAAAAAGTTTGGTCACTTTTGTCTCGGGTGTTTTGCACGTGAATTGGCGAGGAAGTCTGACAAAATTTATCCACAAGTTCTACTTTGCTGAAGACACATATTATAAACTGAATGTTTTGCAGCGAGACATTGATAATTTGTGAGTATTGGTACTTTTTAGAATATTATATCTGGATTAGCAATACAAGCAAAATTATCTGGTGTTAAATGTACTTCTAGACTATAATTGCTGCAGCTGGAATACAGCATTTGTTGATTTGCTTTTGCAGAGATCAAAGAATTACTCAAGATGTGGACAGATTTAGTAACCAATTTAGCACCATTTTCTCCGTTCTGGTCATCTCACCTTTTACTGTTAGCTACTACACGTATCAGTGCTACAAGAGGTAACCCAATAAAAAATTGAAGACTTTCAATGTATTGCCTTAAGTTTTCTACTTTACAATTTTAATCTGTCATTTTTAGTAAACATCTTAAAAATAAGAGATTGACCATTTAGATGCAAAAGTCTCCCAATTCATTGTGGCTATGCTCTTCAAATTTTCTAGCATAGGATATATTGGTCCGGTTAGTATTTATGGCTACTTCATTATTGCAAGTTTGATCAACAAAATTCTAATGGCACCAATCATCAAACTGGTTTTCCTACAAGAAAGACTTGAAGGAAATTTCAGGTAAATTAGGCCGAATGTCAGCCTGCAAACATTCCCAGACATGAGTCTGCATGCAGGCAGACTGAATGTTAGCTGGAACATTTTAAGTTTTAAGAGGGCGACTGAAGGTAAAAGGAAGTATCTAACCTAGAGCGCTTTTCAAATTATCCTAGTTGACCCACCCCAACAGCTTTTCCTGTGGATGGAAACTGAAGTACCTGAAGAAAACCTGTGACTATTGGCACAGTGGTTGACACTTGACAGACTCTTCACATGCACTGTGTCACAGGCACTGTCGATGATGAAGGGCGCACACCCGCACAATTGTGCCATTGAAAATTGCTCTTTTTAAGCTGCATTTTATGCCATAGAAAGGGTGAGACATATTTAAAATGGTGTACAGAACTTTGCAATTTTTGCCTTTAGTTTATTTTACTCATTGGACTTAATTGAAGTGTGGCCATGGGTTTTTTTCCCAATAGATGTAATTGTACTTTTAGCCTTGAATGCTCTACATCCCTGAATATAATTTTGTTCATTTTTAGGTTTAAACATATGCAGCTTCGTGTCAATGCTGAATCAACAGCATTTTATCAGTAAGTTACCTATATTTCCAAAATGTGGAGTACATGACGCTTCTAGGCAAGCAAGTTTTCAGTTTTACTATGGCTATGTTGTCTCAAGTTTTGTTTTAGAGCACAAGTATTTTTGCATTTCTGTTTAATATGTCAGCTCGGGTTTGCTCGAAGAAAAAAGGACAAATATAAAGTTGAAGGTAGTTTTTGCTTTGTCACTGCACCTATATGGTCTAGTAGTAGCAAAGACCTGCATACAGCCTCTTCCCCGTTCTCTCATTTTAGCCTCCTTTTTGCTCTTATTTAAATTTTATTATTTTTTACTTGTTAGAATCTGCTTGGTGTCCAATTAAAGGTGGTTGTTTATCATCTCATACTTCAGTGTAAGTTTTCATAATTGAAGCCTCTATCATTTATAAAGAGGTATTTATTGTAGTGAGGGCTTATATGAGGGAAGGTGCTTAGTCAAGAAAACATGTTATATTGTTTTATTATTGTTTAACAGGTTCTGTGAATTTCTTTGATTACTTCGGCTCAATGGTGAGTTACGTGGTCGTCAGTATTCCTCTATTCACTGGCCAGTATGATGATCTAATGCCTGGTGAACTAGCTGCAGTTATAAGCAAGGTTTGTGTATGCACACTACCTCGATCTCAGGTAGCAATAATAATATTTACATTTTTACTAGGACAAGCTCATCAGCAAAAACTGTTTTTTCAAAGCGCATCCTGGTTTGCTTTTTACTGCGTTGGCAATATACCTTGATACCCTTCGCTTACATATTTTATGCTGTCTGATGCTGGACGATTTTCCTTGTCTCGGTAAACTTCAGCCAGGTGATGGGTTAGAATCGAATTTCTCTTTTTTGTCCATTTTTAGTATTCCTTCATATCAATGTATCTTATCAATTCGTTCTCACAAGTCATTGACCTCTCAAACAATATGTCTGATATTGCGGGTTATACTCACAGGTATTTGGGGACATTCAACTTTAAACAAGTATTAAATGAGATTGACCGTAATACAAAAATTCTCAGTGATACACTTTCGTGAAAAATTTTGCTATGCAGGATTGGTGAGGTGTTAGAATATTTTAAAGAAAGAACGGAACCTTTGAGAGATGCAATCAGGTAATTATATTATTAAACTGATAAAAGTCTTTCTGTATGCATTACTGGAAAGAATCAAGCCTTAGAAAGTAATTTTTGTGTTACACTATCGAAAATATTTAAGTAGAGCGTATTTGAGTGTGCAGTGCTACTCAGTTGGTTAAACTTTGGTTTTCATATGTCGGGCAATCATTGGCGATTTGTAACAGCGCGAGGCAATGTTTGTCCAATCGTTTCAGATACGATGATAACTTAGATGACAGCCTTGTTTTCAAGATAGAAAATCTGACTTATTCGGCGCCACAGTCATTAGGCAAACCATTAGTCAAGGGTATTGTAAGATTCGTTCTTTTTCATATTCATTAGAAGGTATTTTCCTCATTCATTTTTATTCTAATTTTGGTAGATTTGAATTTGGAGATCATTTACGGAAAAAACGTGTTAGTTACTGGAAAAACAGGTATAGTACAGAAGTACAGTACCTACGTGCTGCAAGTACGTTAAGAGCTGCTTTGACCCATTGACTGAAAACGCACAATAGTGCTCCCTACCTATATATTTTTGTTCGTTAACACTAGACTAGTTTATTCATCAAGGGTAGACCTGCGCAACCGTGTAACTCACTTATACAATGCTGTTGTTACTCAGGCCCGTAGGCTGTAGCAGTGCAAAGTCGATGGGGGGCAGTATATTTCTTAAATTTTAGTCACTAACCCACTGTATAATGCATATTAATATACATCAGGTATTTTACTAGATACTTATTTAGTCCATCTAGTCTCACCACATAGTTTAATTTTGGAAATTAGCTGAATACGTTAGACACTTAAATAAAGTTTTGTTACAATTATTGTTATTATTATTATTACACTGTTTTAATATAAAGAAGTATGCCCCCCCTGCTACAGCCCTGGGTACTTTGAAAATATTTCTCACATTTCTTCTCAGGCAGTGGTAAGAGTTCCTTATTGAGGATAATGTGTGGGTTATGGTTACCCGATGAAGGTGAGTTGCATTGCTTTTGAGGCTAACTATCCGTAGTTACAAAGTAATAAGATGTTTTGAATCAGATATTGCGTACCGTAATTGGGTTCTACACGTATTTCATTGCCCTTTCAATACATGCAGGACAGGTTATTACGAGGACAGCCAATGACAATAAGTACGGCGTACTGTTTTTACCTCAAAAACCACTTTTGACGGATGGTTCGTTGATGCAACAGGTTGGAATGGATTATATTGGATTATATGGATTATACATAAATAATGCAGATCAATTTCTTGCTAAGTTGATAGTGCCTTATATTGTTAATAGATCATTTATCCAGAAGATGAGATTTTGGATGATCCATTGAACGGTAAGTTTATGCATGGTGACTTGCTAACATCAAACGATCTTGTTTTTACTTGAAATGTGATGTTATTATTTATTCTAGATTTTGAGAGAATTGAAAGGATTCAAGCGTGCCTTCGACTTACGGGATTGGTAAGTGACGTCATGTTCTTTTGTACTCTGTTTAACGCCATACACTTTTATTCGTCATGTTTAGTCTCCCTATTAGACCAATGTATTTGAATGATTCTTCTTTGTTTCTTTCTGTACGTGTCTCAAAAGCTCTCTATTGTACGCCTAGACTGAAGTCTGTGATCGTACTGGTGGCGTCGATCAAGTTGTAGACTGGAACTGGTAAGTCCGAAAAAATGTTTCATAATACTGGCTTTACCATCATGTGAACAACGAAGCATAATTGTACCTGTAAATAATACAGAATATATATGTATATAAAATATCAGCATAGTAGAAAGCGTGAGATGATACAAAATACTAGTAAACACTCAAGTACAAACAATATTTAAAAATGTGTTACTTTATTATCAGGGAAGACGTGTTGTCTCCAGGAGAAATGCAAAGATTGTCCTTCGCGAGATTGTTCTATCACCGACCAGACTGTGCGGGTATCTAATGAAATATGCTTGTTTGCAAAACGTATACTCAGTCAGTCAGCCTTCTTAAATAGTGAATACTTTTCATTTGTTCGAAGTTCTAGACGAAGCTAGTAGTGCTTTGGATGTCGAAACCGAAAAGGAATTTTATCGGATATGTACCTCTTTCGGTATTACGTTGATTTCAGTTGGCCATCGAGAAAGTTTAAGACAGGTAGGGCTGCTAACGTTTTCGTGAGAAACATTTTGAAGTAGATATACCAGGTATGTTATGTGTGGTCGATTACATCGAGCAATTCTCATGGAGTGTTTTTAGCGAAACATAGGTATAACAACATGTACTGTTAAAAGTAGTCTGTTCTGTCCACTTTTCAGTTTCACCAAAGTATGCTTATCTTGGATGGTGAAGGATCATGGAAAGTTCAATCTCTCCTTTAGTATTACTACATCCTTGTAATATACCTACAGTATATCAAGGTCAGGAATTGTACATTCTTGTTTTAGGGGATCAATTACTGCCTCTTTTCCAGTCAAACGCGCCGCTCGCCAAATGTTTCACGTTGTTTACAGTTGCCGAGAACGCAACTTTGATCTGGCCCCAACGCAGCGCCCTACCCCAACGTTACGCAGTGGCGTAGCCAAGGGGGGGCAAGGGGGGGCTTGGCCCCCCCAATCATTTGAGAACCACTTTTCTAAATCGTTGAAAAATGGCTAGAAATATGTTGAGGGGGGGCATCTCACTTTGAAAACTGAAAATTTTTCTGAGTGACCATGCCCCCTGACACTTCTAAAACGTATTTGCCCCTCCAAAAGTTAGGCCCTGGCTACGCCACTGACGTTACGTTGGCCTAGTATGTTACCCATAAGAGGTATTGGAGACTGATCAACGCAGCATTGATAATGCTATCAATAACATTGAAAGTTAGGTGTGCGGTGCGTTGATTGTAAAGAAAAGTAAAGAATTGCAATTTAACTTTTGCACAAACTTCATGTTCATCGACTAAAAGAGTTGTAAAAATTTGCAAAGTTTGTGATAATGAAGAAACGATGGACATTGAGAAAATTCTCATCTATTTTATTTCTCAAAACTTTACTTGTCTACGAATTAATGAACATGAAGTTTTTACGAAAGAAGATATATTGCACTTCTTTGTTAAATTATATCAATGTACAATCCCTGACCTTGACATACCGTAGGCTTTTAAAGGCCTTGACGTATGTTGAGACGGCATGAATTTTTACTCCAAAGTATTATAAATTTTTTTAACAGCAATTTCTGAACAACGATAACTGATTAATTTTGTCTCAAAATTTGGGCGATAATTTTTGGTGAATCGCCAAACAAAACTGATTTTGTGACATCAAACAAAGCAAAAATGATAAATTATATTTTTATAAGCAACATGTGGATGAAAAAAACCCTGTAGAAATAGTGTAGAAAAATGTGTAGAAATAAGTCAAACAAATATATCTGCAACACAGCACTGATTTAATGAAGTGAATGACATCCAATTTGGTCTTCACATGCCTCTTAAAAATACATAATAATGAAACAAAGTAAAATATGATAAGTTCTACTTTCGTGAGGTTACGTTAAATAAGAATAATGCTTTTGCAGGAACTTTTACAGCATCCATTTTGATTCCAGATGGTTCCTTATCAGCTGTGTGATATTTTAACTGACCACCTTTTATGCCAAGTATACTAAGATCAATCTCCCCCTCACTACTGCCGAAGTTCATAGCGACAGCAAATTGGGGCGGTGTGTTTTGAAACGTGTATGCCAAGACATTCCCTTCGTCTTTCACAGTGAAATTTGCTAAGGCACCGCCAAGTAATACAACTGCATTATCTTTCCGTAATTTTGCAATTTCTTTGAATTTTTTCCCAATGCCAAGCGGGTCATCTTTAGCATTCGTGTAGGAGGAATTACCAACAAGCCCAAACCAAGTCGATGCACCTTTGGTAAAACCTATCATGATCGAGGAAAAAAAGTATGTTGACACTTTGTTTCACCCCATTTTGCTATTACTACATACAAATGGAGAAGTGTTGCACCCATAAATTTAGGTGCACGGCCACAAGTACTAAAATGAGTGGATGCCCTCAAAAAAGTTGGAAAATTCATTCTGGAAAAGTATGTGTGACTCGTATGATATATTTGCTTTTCGCCTATGCAACTTTCCCTACCTGCCTGTGACGAAGTGTCCCATTGCATCGGAGCTTTGTTACTGTTTTCTGATTGATTACCAACATTTTGCATTCCAATCTCATCACCGTAAAACACAATGGGTGTTCCAGGTAGTGTTAGAGAGAGTGCCTGTAATGACCTAGCTAGCTTGCCATCAACATTACTGCCAACCCTACCATGATCCCAATTGGTAAGTGCCCAACTTGGCCAGTTTCCTTCTGAAAGTTTTTTAATGTAGTCACTTATGATTTCCTTGAAGTTGGCAGCAGTGTAGAAGTTCGCATTGGGTCCAGCATCACTATTATGGACCAGGCCAACGTTGACAACTATGTCTAACCCAGAGAGACCTGGGTCGGATGAGCCAATTAGAACACTGTTTGGGTTGCGTTTTGTTGTGTAATTTTGCCATCTTTGGACAACAGCATGAATCTTGTTCAAGTCTGAAAGTGAGGATGCACTGATTGGTTATGTTGACCTACCCATAGTTGGTGAAGAAAGAAAATGATTGTTCATGGACAAAGAATTTTACTCATTCATTGATGAAAAAGAGAATGCTAAAGATATGTCTAGGTGTTCCCAAGTTGCCCTATAAAGACAAGACGTCGTACAAAACGATGGAAGAAAATGAATCTACTTCATGATCACAACATGTAAAAGGTGTTGGGATATTTGATACTGATCATGGGAGTCAAAATATTATATGACCTTTGTACCTCTTTGTTTAACTGAAAACAAAGAAAGCAAGCTCAATCAATGGCTGATGCAACATTGTGCTTCACCGCCATGGTGCTTGAGTAGAAATAACCTCATTTGGTGAAAAAGACAAATGAAAACCTTCAATTCGTGCTACTTCAACCAAACGCACCTGCAGCCCTAAAATATTTTGACTGAATTAATGTTGAAAATATTTGTATGTCATAATAAATACTACCGTTTGAAGTTGGGCTTTCACCGAAAAGTCGTTCGACAGAGACAACACGGAACCCATCGACTTTCTTATCAAGCCAGAATCCTAACACGCTTTCAAGTTCTTCTTTCACGTCGGCACTGTCCCAGTTTAGGCTTGCTTTCTTGCTGTAGCCTTTAGGGTGTAGGTAATACTTCCCGCTAGCAACATCTTTCGACCAACTCCCAGGTAGAGCAGTTATGTTGGTTGAATTATCTCGCCAAACGTACCAATCCGTGTGGTTGCGTCCTTCACTACTTGATTTAAACCATTGATGCTCGATCGAAGTTGCACAAGGTACAAATTCGATGATCACTTTCATTCCTTTCCCATGAGCGGCGTCCACTAGCTTTTCGAAATCCTTAAGGCTCCCGTAGTCAGTGTTCGTGTCCTTGAAATCGATCACAGAATACCCATAGTCGACATCTTTATCCACTTTGAAAACGGAGCTGAGATACAGGATGTTCACCCCGATACCTTTAAGGTAGCTGAGCTTCTCGATTATGCCTTTAAAATCACCAGTTCCGTCTTTGCCTGAATCCTTGAATGAACGTGGATAAATATTGTACATGACTCCTGATTTGTACCAAGGCAGCTTCTCTTCGCTTACAACTTCACAACCATCTGTCGTGGCGATGAGAATGATAATCAGTAGCAGCAGGATCGCTACAACGAGCCCGAAAATAACCATGATCACAATACGATGTATTTTGTACTCGTCGATTTCTTCCCGCGTTGGTTTGCGGATCCCTCCGCCCGGCTCCTTGTATTCGCCAGCATTTGCGATTTTCACTTTATAGTCGTCGTCCTTATGACTGTACTCCACTTCTCCCATCTTCTAGTAGTTGAGTTAGTTTTAACTTTGTACAGAAACTGAAACACTCACGGCACTTTTACTCAACCTCGCTTTGTTCAATGCTACGTGTCCTTCGCTATTGCTATTGCTAATCACAAGACCACAGACAGCGCAACAACAATGCGTACAAAAATGCGCCCCACACGTGCGTACACGTGTTCAAAAAACAGGTTTATATTTTTCGACCAATTGCAGAGAAGGAGAAGTTGAGAGAGCCCTTACTTATAAGTTACTACTGTTCAGGGCTCCTGTGAATACCAGCTCTCGAACTGACAGGACTCCCCTGTTTAAATAAAGTTTTTCCATTCCATTTCAATATTATTTGAAAGAATAAAGGTTGTTTGAAAAATTGATATGATATGATTACTTTGCTGAATATGTTAATTTTCCCGCCAATTACAAACATTGTTGGCAGCAACCACTGGCAGCAGCCCATTCCAGAAGTCTCATGCCCAGGCCTTCCTACCATTTACCAGAATTTTTTTGGGTGATTTTTTTGTTCGTGCAATTATTAGTTTTCATCATTTAGCTTTAATCTTTACTTGTTTATTTTTTATTTTAATCCTTTGTGTTGTATTTTTAAGATTCTTGAATTTAATCTACAAGAAGACTTTTCGACTTAATGAGCAAGAATGAAGTCCCAGTGCTAAATTCCGGGTACTATCAATTCATAGTAGGTTTTTACCATTTCACAAGGGCAAGTGTTGTTTTCTAAATTAAGCCCAGGTAGTAGAACGTATGCAATCTTGAACTTTATATTTGGTTGCAACAATGCTAGAGTTGTGCCTGGAACCAAATTAAGCACGCATTGCTCAAAAATAATGAAATAATAAATCGATCTTTGAAGAGAAAGTCCGTTTTAGCATGATACATTTGCAATTTATGTGACAAAATGATTAAAAGAGAGATCACCTCATCAAGCTTGTTTTCCACTGGGCAGAAATTTCTGCACGGAAAATAAATCTAAAGCCGGTTTTCCACTAGGAGGAATTTTCGGTGCGGAAAATATGTCTACAAAATGGTTGGTTTTGGTTGGCTAGCAAGATTTACCGCAAAGAGAACCAATCTGGTTGCTAGATTTATTTTCTGCACGGAAAATTCCACCTAGTGGAAAACAGGCTTTACAAAGGTGGCATTGCAAATAGTAACATCCAAAAGCAGTGTAACGCAAGTGCTCAAAGACTGGAACTTGCTTGGATGTTCTCTCCTCTGCAGAACCTATCATGTTCTTTACACTGTATTTAAAGAAAGTTTCAGTTTACCATGCATGCCTAGCAAGCTAACTGCTCCTCTCCTGAGGAGAGAACCTGGAGTGGAGCCATTGAAAACCTGTAAGGTGCCTCTTGTGTACAAAGCCAAATATATGCACCAACAAGACATTGTAAAACTTCATAATAGTACCTTTCATCTGACTTGAATCAGCAATAATCAGCTCAGGTTCAACTGCATTACCTGGTAGGAGAAAAATTGATTAAATTCATTTATTTCAGGGTTCCACTTGCTTTATGCTTGTTTTGCACTCCTACGAAAATTGAAAATATAAAATATTTTCCCCGAGGAAATTGGGAGTAAACTATTGACATAATTTTTGGAGGAAAAAACCGGAAGCTTTAAATTCGGCATGAAAAGACTACAAAATTTGCCATGAGAAAGTAACGCTTCGTGCTCGCCTGTAAAGATAATTTATTCGTACTGAAACTTTGACGAAGGTGCTGATTTATTCGTCTGGGACTCTGGGTATTCACAAAAACTGCTTTTGTGATTAAAAACGGCGAACAGAAGGTATTTTTTGCGAAGTATGACATGTAATTGAGACAATTTGTAAAATACTTAGCGCAACGTCTATTAAAGTGTACAACGTTCTTCCACGAATTTGTGGTCAAAAACTTTCGCCTAAATTTCAGTAGTTTGAACAAATCTGCGTTAAATAAACGTCCCCCCATAATAGTAGACAAATTGAGCCACAGTGTTTTAGATAATCTACTAAATTTTTTAGTATTTTTTCTAGTTTTACGTTTCGATTTACAATAACAGCAGTTTGTCATGAAAATATCTCAAAACTCGCCATTAAATGGGGTAAAAAATATCTAGAGACTTTGCCAGTAAAAATATTTTTAAAATTTGCCGTAGAATTATGAAAAATTTGTCATAGAAGCAAACAGTTCCGCCATCTAAAGACAAGGGAAAATTCGCCATGAAACAACAATCTGTACGACTCGTTTTGCTTTACACGAAGTTTTTATCAAAAGTGTACAAAATATCACGGAATATCGACACAAAGATAAAAAATTTTAAATAGTTAGGAGACTATTTTTATGGAATAAAGTGTTTGTTTCAGCGGAAAATGATAAAGTAACAGGATTGTTGCAAAGCTCTTGGCTGGCGAAATTGCGTTTTCAAAAATTCTAAGGAGCTCTTTATTTCTGCTCTAAACGCGCTAATTTCTCAAAGTTTCGTTCAGTACCATTTCCTGAGCACTAGAGACCCAGCAGACAAAGTAAAGCAACGACATTTTTGCTTGCCATCCATCAAACAGCGGCATAAGTGAACCTAAAAAGCCGCCAGCGAGCTCGTTTCTTCGGAAATTCTGTTTCGCTTTTGACAACATTTTCGAGATAAACATACAAAAATTTGAACAAAAAGTGCACGAATGATACAAATTTATACCATAACTGTGTTTGTACGATTTCTGTTCTCTTTTCTTTACCTTTTCAGCGTTTCCTTTTTGGTTTTTCGGGAACTTCTGTGGCCGTCTTCAAAAGTAACGAACGCATTGCAACCTTGGGGCTTCTTTTTCCAACGATATTCCTCTTTCATGCGCCCAATTTCCCCGTCTCTAATTGGTGGTATTTCTCACGTGACATTTTAAAATGTGGTGATCACATGATGGTCACATGAAAAGCGCATGAGCGTCAGTCAGACTCAGTCTCCAAGAATTTCTGCTGGAACTACGCCGGAACGCTGGTAGAAGTAGAACGCTGGCTTGAATCGCAACGAAATGAAATTTTTGATTTGTTTCGTTTCATTTTTCTGTTTTTATCGTTATTCCTTCGCTCTTCCATTGAACGTGATATTGGGCGATGAAGTCGATCCGCAACCAGAGCAGATTCATATTTCTGCCACAGGTATTTATCAAGATTTCTGTACATTCTTCCTATAAATTTTTTACATCATACAAGCACTCATAATCAGTATATATGGTATGTTCTCATTTATGCAGCTTACAATGTGTGAGACAGTTTCCTTAGAATTTTCATCGAGTGTTGTTATCTTGTGCTATTAGAATATAGAAAAACTTCCAGGAACCAATATTTTCATTTACTGCAATTTAGAAAACGTACTTGGGCTATCTGACATGTATATATTGAATCATGACAGTCGACATGATTCAATAAATTATGTAACATATAGCCATACCTTGTCTTGCGCTATCGCTTTGTTAATGAGTAATGGAGTAATTGTTTGGCAAAATATAGCATGGAAATGAATAGGTTGGACAGTTTTTCGCTGTACGATACTCCAGCCACTCTAGCTAATGTTAGACAATTTTACTACTCTTTTTGACCCCAGGTGATTGGCAGTAGCATATTGAGTAGGAAGGACTTTTTTTCACCAATAAAATTGTTTGACATGATATAAAGTGAAACCGAGTACTAGGGTACATTCAGGCTTATTGCGTTTACGATAAATTTGTTGGTTTGAAAATTTTCTGATGTGAATAATGTCAACTCTAAACATACTGCCAAATGTATTATTTAGGTGATGTCACAGAGATGATGATTACATGGGTGACGACAGCACCAAATATTGACTCTG
>JAOBYK010238899.1:0-20188 GCA_025434845.1 Phenganax subtilis | reverse complement strand
ATGAAAAGTTCCCTCATATATGTTCGCTTATAAATTGATCTCTCATAAAGTTCGTCGGTCGACCTGTCCCGAAAAAGTTCGAAATCTGTCAGCATACTTCTACCGTGAGTGCAATCCACATAATGTTGTGTATACGCAGAGCTTATTGTACACAATATTTTTGCGTTCACTTTGTACCACGAAAAGTCACTCCTTGCATCCGCATATTTATATGTAAATATGTCGTTTGCACATGCGTGTTGACCGCTTGACTTCGATTTGCGATTGATGAAGGAAAGAAAAAATAAAAAAAGGAAAATGAAACCCAATTTACAACTCGGGCCTTTCCTTCGGAAAGCCCGAGTAACAATTGTTGGACACTCGAGTAATTATTGACGGCATTTCAAAGTGTAATAAATTATCAATACAATACACGTAATTGCATGGCAAAAAAAGTATTAATGGATTCATCTTTCATTAAAATGATATAAAAAAATAAGTCGCTGATACTAAATAGTCGAAACGACGTGTTGACTTCATTGACTTCATGGACAAAACTTTCTTAGATCAGTAAATTTTGTATCGGTGCACTGCATTGAATAATGTTGTTCATTACACAATTCTGACAGTGCTGTAGAAGAGGGATAGCCCGGGTGCAGGGGGGGGGGCGAAGCTCCACTTCTTTAATCTGAGAGAGGGCCGAGCCCTCCTACTTTCATGAATTCTCCTACTTTCATTCTGTAAGGGCTTTTGAAATCACAATGAATTGAGTGGCATCTTTTATAAATGGAAAATACTTATCACGCCTCAGTTACTTCGTTTTTGGTTGTTAAATAGTATATAGGCAATGTAGCTGTGTAACTACAACGTTTATCAGATTAATGACTGGTCATCGGGTAGCACGCTTATGACGTCGCTGCCGTACACGTATGTTTCACGAATTTCTGCGTGTCAAGAGAGCCCCCCTCCAAAATATTACTTCTACACCGGTAGTCTTTCATGAGGTGGAACAATGCTTTAACGACCAGTTTCAACAAGTGGTCTGTGAGCCGCGATTCGAAGTGCTCTGTAGAGGTGTTGTAAGAGTTCTTTAGACGTGGTGTTGGATCTTTCATAGTCCGTGAACGTTGCACTGAACTCTTCGGATGATTATAACTTTATTAGAACAGCGTCAAGAGATTATTCTATTTATGACACAAATGATATTACAAACTTAAATTAACGATCATTTTGCTATTTGGGGCCCAATAACACCTCGGCATGTCTTCAGAAACTAGTTTTTGACGTGTTTAAATAAAGCTATATGGACACTTCATTTGTTGTGGGTATTTAAAAGACGTTGGTACTTATAAAGCTTAGTTTCTGTAAGGTCGCAACCAGTCCTGTCCTAAAGAAAAAGTCACAATACCTCTTAACTGCCAAATTAATCTATCTTTTTCGCAATTAATCTCGTGGAAAACATTGGCTATCAATAATTGGTTTGTTAATATTAATTTTGTTAACTGTTCTATTTCGGTTGTTGGGAAAAGTCACGACTGAACTTTTACAACAGTTGTTATGGAAACCAGACCTTCTTTGTCCACCTTGGTGAATCTTTGTTACTCTGCTAATAACATACATAAAAAATTTCCCAATTGTGATTGTTAAAAGCAGTGCAATTTTTAGGAAATACACTTACAAAAAAAGAAATTCAGAGCAACTTTTCAAAATTCTCCTAAATTTGTATAGGTAATAGTATGGTTTCCAGTGCAATTTGGAAAAAACTTGCACGAGTGAGTTTTTTATAGAACAAACACTATGAACAATCAAGAAAACAATTTGTAGCACAAAGCACCCGTTTTATGACCTCGTTCAGGCTGCACGTGAATATGACTGCTACACTAGATCAGACTAGATCCAAATACAATAGTGCCAAAGTGAATGACAAAAAATCCGGAACTAAAAGACACTAAAGGCCATGTTGCACGGTGCAATTTATTTTTCTTGCACCTTGGAGTGCAGTTTGTAATCTTCAGTGATGTTAATTACCCAGAGTGTTCAAAAATCCTCAGCAAATTTGGCGGAATGCATGCGGAGTGTAATGAAGTCTCGTATATGCCAAGCTTTACATCTCTCAAAAAAAGAATTACATTGCAAGTTGCAAGGAAAACATTAATATTTATAGCTCTAATACTTTTCATATTTCCATGTAAATATGGTTTTGTAAGTTCGCTGCAATTTTTAGCGGGCTAAAGAGGATCGTAAAGTGCGTTATTATTTATTTGCCAATGATTGGGGAACATTCGCGATTATCTATTTACATTTGTCGCAATTCATTGTAATTCATCGAAAAGTTGATTTTGCGATTAATTGCAATTCCTTAAGTCCGACGTCGAGGTTCATGTACTTTTTTTTAAGTCGATTCGTTGGCAATGTCCCCCGACCCATTATTCGTGACCAATGAGGCAGAAAAATTATTTCAATACACAAGGGATTTAGGGGCTGTTTATATGGAGAACGGGCTGAGCCCGGTAGTCCATATAAACGCACGGAGATTTTAACTATAATTTGTACAATGCGCAAGATCTCGCTTACCGAGCTGGCCCGCTTACCAGGCCAGCCCGTTCTCCATATAAACAGCCCCTTAAGCATTCATGATCAACGACAAAAGTGATTTACGATGTATGATTACCAGCAGGGCCGTTGCGAGTGAAGTCAACCAGGGGGGGTTGCACCAATGTTGCCTGATTTTTCCAGTTATATTTAATTTTACCTGAAAATTTTTTTTTGATCTTCAATCCTTATCTACTTCTAATTCAATCTTCATAATGTATCAAGTCGATTTTGCACTAATGGGTAATCTAATAAAGTTATTTAGATTCCTTAATTGCAATTTTTGATACAACACCTTCAAAGCTATTGTTTTTATATTCAGTCCATACCAGATAGCTGCTACACTGAAACAAACAATATTAATTCTTGGACGTACAAAGTGGGTTGCAACTTGCAAATTTTGTCAATGCATTGCTAGTAGTTTGAACCAAAATTTACGACTGCCATAGGGTATTTATAGTAAACATTTTATTCTAAACGTTTCGACAAGTAATACATGTCATCATCAGTACAATACTGTAAGTATTGTACTGATGAATTTCAAATGATGAATTTGAATGTGATTAATTTTCTTCCAGTATTGCACTGATGATGAATACTTACAATACATACAGTATTGTACTGATGATGACATGCATCACTTGTCGAAACGTTTAAAATAAAATGTTTACTGTTTACAGAGTGTCCATTGTTTTGTGTTTCATTGCTAGTAGATTTAGCAACGACTAGTGAGCATATTTTGTCTGGTGGTAGACATAGTAAAAATTGGATAGAATATTTTGCGGGAATTTTAATATTCATGTCCTGTAAATATTTATACATGTTTTTTGAGATCTTTTGACTAAATGATTAAATTTCCGTATCAACTTATGGGATTCAAGGCCGTCTGCCATTATGCCAGTAACACGGCATAAAAGCGACCATCCACATATGATGTAATTATGTAAATATATGTAAAAAATTGTAATTATTATACACTGCAGTAAAAACACGCGTTTTGATTGGCTAATAGCCAACTATTAATTAAAGCAATCTCTTCACCTGCAGATAGTTGAATTATCTGCACGCAAATAATTCGATTATCTGTAGGTTGAGCCCGTATTAGCAATACTGCGGATTGATTTTATGCGAAAGCAGTGGAAAATTCAAAACAAGAAATAATAAAATATGCGTTACGCATTGTTTTTTTCTTGCAATGTATAATAAAACAATTATTGAATTTGGTTTTTGTGATATGCAGAATTATAGTTTCAGTAATGAAATATGTATCTGCAAGACAATTGATAGCTATCAGTTACGCAAAAGTGAGTTTTTAGCCCTTAAAAAAAACGAATGAAATGTAATGATGAAATGAAATTTTAGAAAGTACTTACCACTCATATTTGCAATCAAAACTCAGAAACCTCCAGTTTTACCTGAAGTTGTTCACTGGAAACTGGCAAAAATCGGCCTACTTGATGTAAATCAGTAACAAATATTAAAGTGAATTAAAAACTTGAAATGTAGGTTTTTATTGAAATTTTGGTGTCAATTCTTAGGAAATTATGTTTTATACATGTGATTTTGATAAATTTTACACTCTGTGTTCCGTAATCATCTGACTGTGACACTGATAACTGAAACACTCGTCGTCTACCCAATATTTTGCTAAAGTTGCCGGGCAGTTTACCTGAAATTAGCGCCATAATATTGTAAGGGGAAGTAAGACCCCCCATTCGCCCCCCCCCCAACCCCCCCCCATTAACTACGGTCCTGAATACCAGCGCTTTTACAAATTGCTTGGTCAACTGCAATATTTGCATGTTTTGTGAAAATACCATGTGGGGACGTTTTTGTAATCACAGCAACCTAGACACAGTCTTATTGTGCCTGGCCGACCAAGCAAATGAAAGCAAAGTCTCCTGCACTTTCTACATTTATGGTGTAAAGAGCTGGTTCCTCCTCGCGCATGACCTATAACGTCAGGACTGATGTACCGCGGGCACCAATGTACAAAGCGCACTTCACCAGAAGTTGAGCATTCTACGTAACTTGTATGATGTTTTTCGATGGACAACATCCTACGTATTTCATTCTTTACGCTTGCCTGAGTTGATGAATTTCTGGCATAATTATAATCTTGGACTTCGTTGTTTCTTTCTGTACCTCTGCTACTTTTTTCTCTACTAATGATGCTTTTAAAGCTTCTCTGGGTTCTTACACTATATTTTTTACTCCTTCTTGTACTAGCATTGCTTGCAGGGCTTTTGGTTCTTCCATCACGATAAGTATGGCGATGCCGACTTTGGTCGTACTCAGAGCTATTGTAGTATCGTTTGACTTTTCCTTCAACGCTTCGGTCGTCAGACGTCAGGCCTCCGTTTTCTCTTTGTAGAGGATGGCTTCGTCTCGCTGCGTTTTTCGTGTGATAAACTTCGCTGTTTTTTGTGGGTTTTGACTCGCTTTGTGTTTTTTTCCATTGCAATACAACGGATAATAGTAAGTTATTTCGTGGAATATCAATTCTTGGAAGAGAGGCCACCGGTAGCACCCCATCACCCCCCATTGCGCATGTTCGGGGAATTCCCAATTTTGCTCACCTCAGTTTCAATACAATCAGCAAATTAAACTGTTAACAAATAACACAAGACGACTGTACATAAATCTATATACTAATTTCGAAAGTTTTTCTACCCCAAAAGCATCTCTCATTCGCAGAACCTGGTTGGCTGATTCTAGTTTTTGACTAAACTTAAGGCTGGTTTACACTAACAAAGTTTCTGTGATCAAAGCAGGAATTTTTCACAAGGATATTCTACGTTCTGAAAAATTTGTAAGAAATGTCAGGGTGAAGTGGTAAAGTGTTGAGCACTGTATTAGTTCCCTTTAATATTTTTAGCAAATGCTTGAAAACTTAAGATTTACCTATCCGAAATTCCCCACTCTGATCACAAAAACTTTGACAGTGTAAACCTGGCCTTATAAAATATGCAAGAAAAGGGAAACCAACATCTCAGCTAGAAAGAATACTTTAAAATTGGTAAAACGGCGAAGTTTACAGCCGCCTTGAGGTCGGGAGATCCATAAAGACTTCGCCAAACTGAAGCCGATGAATTACAAAACGTCAAAACCCAATCCATCTCAATTCGTCGGTGATAAGTCCAGATTTATTGTTCGTGATCAATGAATTGGGAAATTTTTTTTTCAGTTGACAAAGAAATAATTTGCTTAGCAGACATCAGCGACATTGGGCATTGCCGATGAATTAAGTTAAATTACGACATGCAAAAAACAGGGTTAATGCAAATAAATTTAAACAGGGTGTATTAAAAATAAGTGAACCATCTGTGCTTGTTTATTCATCTCGTGTATACTAAATTTTGTGTAATTACTTATAGTCTGTACTAGATTTTATACCATAATCTGTACTAAACTTTTTGTATTTGCCTATAATCTGTAAATCCTGGTTGTCATATACCGCTGATGATCGGCAACATTCATTGTCCTTTGCCACTGATGCTTTTAAGCATCGGTGACGAAGAGTTTAAAAACTCTTTTTTCTGGCTCTCATAATTCTCTTCTCTAATAATCAAACACAAAGAGGGCCGCCGGCATCGGCAATATATGAGAACCACACCTAAGGCTTTACATTTTCGGGGGCACCTTTTATAGTGATATGGTGATAACATTACGTGGTTTCCTATATTCAACATGAATCGCTGGGTTTCGAAACTGCAAGTACTTGTTGATTTTAAAAATTAACAGCGTTAAATTGTAATTTGAAATGGGGAATTCGCTTGCAAAACGGAGCTGCGACTACGATTGGACGAAATGAAAGTGATGTAATTCATGTAGAGTTTCGAAGAAGGATGCTGATCTTCAAAAAAAGCTTTCTATTACATCATTACAGAATGGTAAAGCCCCTTTTAGAGTCAACTCAAAGCCTACCCATTTATAAAAGCGTTCTCGTCGGAAAATTTCAGCAGTAATAGCTTCAATCACATTGAACCATTGAGAAAAAGAATTTGATGCTACAAAAATATATTGAAAATGGAAATCTATGAAGTATTGCAAACGTTTTCTTGGTCACTGCCGTGTGGAGTATGGCTGACTATTTTCTACAAGCGTAATTTCTGTGTTATACCACATCTTGCAATTCGAATTAAGCAAATACTTGCCTTAATTTCTGCGTGGATCTTAGCGAATTTTGCAAATTCTGTGGTGTTGTCTATTTCAGTATCATTTGTGAATCTCTGGTACTCTGCAAAAGAGTTACAAATGTTAGCCTTGGAAGAAAAAGTAAAGTGTGTCGTGTTGAGTGTCGCGCTAATCATCACTTACATATTACCATCAGAAGTTTTGGCTATTGGTGCAATCGTATGCGCATCTACTCAATTTCTCCGTTGGCCAATCAACTTGAGAAATGCGTTGCGAGAGCTACGAATTATTCTTGGACCTGTGTACAGCATCTTGACAATCGGAATTTTTATTCAAGATGAGTCTCACTGGAACTTCGTGAAAGTTACAGCTGTCTTTCTTGTTTTACTTGCTTCAGTTATACTACGGCCTGATAACAACGAAGTTATAACAGGACTCGTCTATCTTTTCAGATTATCAATTCCTAGCCAGCAATTTCGAAAAATGGCGCACGGAGCTTGCATGTTTGCCAGTTTTATACTGAATGTCTTGTACCTATCAAGATCGCCCCAGATTTGGGAATATAACTATATCGTTCTTGGTGTAATATGTTTCTTTACAGTTATTAACTTTTTCATGTATCTTTTAGTGGCGGACTTCCCGCGTAGGATCGTATAAATAGTTGTAAAATTGTACAGTGTATTCATTTTAATGCAAAAAGATAAATAGGACTAGGGAATTATATTTAAAAATATGAACTTCTGTTGTAGAATGTTTTCTTCTTAAATTGATGAAAATACAATGAATATATGCTTAATTAATTTATATATATCATAGTGTGATGAGAACTTTTCACAGCAATGTATTCGAGAATTATATGATGTATAAATGAATAAGTGTAACAAATTTAATAAATGAATTGACAAAGCTGACGTCTTGAAGAGAAATTGATAATTTTTACGTACATGTGGTCTGGACAAAAACGATGAAGTCCAAGGCCTTGCCGACCAACATTTGATTTGGGGGGTGCTACCATACTTTTAGGCCACCTCCAATAATTTATTAACTTCTTGACCCTCTGATAAGGCATGCTCTTTTAACTTTCAGAAAATTTTTATTGCATTGAAAACTATTGAAAAGTCATTGCATTGGGTAAAACTTTGTCCACGGGGTACAGCGCAGATTACAGCTCTCAGGCAAAATATAAATACACAAACTTATACCATTATTCATCACTGAACGTAATACATTAATAGTAATAATAATGAATCTTAATAAATGAAGAGCTACTTGGCTTTGCCTTTAATTAGAGATCGAGCATAATTTCCAATCAATTAGAGATTTGCAAGAATGGACAATTTTCACAATGGACCGAATTTCGATCTAGGCAAAAAGGAGTGAGTTCATGTACACAAATAAGAAGAGCATATTAAATTTAGTAAATTGCAAAGTTTGATGGCGAAAGATTGGAAAATATTGAAAAAAGAGCCTACGAAATTTGCAAATTTATATATTTTTCTATTACATGCAAAAATGGTTACCACATTTGACCCGAAAACAGCTACAATATGTGCGCGTAATGTGCGCGCAACAATATGTTCCGCATTTTACAACCTTTTGGGGCCAAATCTTGCAATTTTACTACATTTAATATGTTCTTTCCAGCTGCGTAGATAAATTTGCTTCTTTTGCCTAGATCGAAATTTAGTCTATAATGGGACTTGTCCATTTCGCTATAGCAGGTCTTGTGCTCAAAACAGACATGCATAAGTTTATGTAAACTGTGCGTTAAGGGGGCCCAGCAATTCAGGCAGGCCTGAAGTGAGCCCTAAAATAAGTGGAAACGAGAGTTTGAAAAAAACCCAGAAAGAATACAGGCACAAACAATTTTTTGTGATTTCTTCATAAAAAATAGTTATTTAAGTTTGTCACTGAAATAAGATCAGTTTCCAAATAAAATCGGGCCCTCTCTGGCATTTTTTGGGGGGAGTTGTACACTCCCCACACACCCTCCAGACGGCACGGCCCTGATTTCAGCTCACTTTACACTGGAATATGCGGACCTTCGTTACGAACTTCGCAAGTTCTTTTCCAAGCTCAGATATTCATAATGAAATTCAGATAGCTACAGGTTTGTATGCTGAGCATTTGATTGGCTGCTTTTTTAAGCAGTCTATTAGAGGCTTTGCTTACACATTTCATTATGAACTTTTGAACTGGGAAGGTAACTTGCGAAACCAGTTCGCAGCAAAATCAACGACAATTTTTCAGTCAAGTCCAGTCCACCTTTGACTGTAATGTGGTAAACTTTGTTTTGGAAAATTGCTATTTTAAGAAAAAATTCTCGTTTTGGGTAATTTCCCATATCAATTTATGAGGGCTGAAGAAAACCCAGGTCTTTATGAGTGCAACTGATGTTGAAGGCCCGAGTTGACAGACCAAAAGCCTTGCAATAAGAAATATACGTGGTGTATCTGCAAACTAATAATGATGTTGTTTTCGCCATGCAAAACTGCACGAGTTTTCTATCTTGATTTGTGGTTGACTTGCAGAACTATTATTTGCCTCATAGATGGGCCGGAGGCAAATATTTAAGAGTTGAGCAATGGTTGAGCAATTCGTGGCTGTTTACCTAGGCCTGAAATCAAGTTGGTCTTTCTGACAAAAATAAATTTTGGTAATAGGAAAATGGCGAAATATTTAAAAATTTATTGCGTAGAAGTGACAAAAGATTTAAGATATACATACTTCTCGATTTGTGCTCAGGAATGTAGCTTCTGGTTGTCCAGGCTATCAATATGGAATAAGGAACGAAAATGGAAAACAAAAACGTTTTCCAAAGTTTAAACATAAATTGTAAAAACCTAAACTATTTGTTTAAGAAAATATTAAATGATTATTAATTTATTATGGTAGCAATCTATAAATGATTCTCACAAGGCAAACTTGTAACTCAGTCAAAATTATTTTTTCCGTGATTGGAAATAGTTTATTACTGACGTTTTTACCGTGACTAAATAAATTGTTTTGTAATTGTACTGTGTTGCTTTCGATTACCCGCTTTACAAGTGTTGACGAAAATTAACTTTGCGCAAACTGCTGATTATCAGTGTAGGATAGTAAAGTCGGTTTTAGAGCGGGGCTATATACGAATGACAGACCAGGGGCCGGTTGTATAAAAGCGTCGTTAAAGTTAACTATAGTTAAGTACAAATATCAACCAACCAGAATCGCCTATTCTAGATTTAACTACTTTTTAGCTACAAAATCGTTGTTAAAACGTAGCTAAAAGCTCTAGCTATACAACTGGCCCCTCATAAATATGCGGAATAAACGTATTGTAAAGAATAGGTGAGGTTCCTGTAAATTTGCATTTGAGACATTAGAATGGTCATCATACTTGGTCTAGTTTCTTTTATATTCGTAATATTTTATCTTCGTTCCTACCCGTTCGATAAGCAAAATCTCAGCCCAAACCACAGGAAAAGGCGCTTTAGATATTCTTCTTGTCAATATTTCCCAGAGAAGCATATTACTGGACCTCTCTTGGAGCTCTCACCCCTTTGGCGCTCGTCGGGCAAACAGACGTCCTTCGGGCCCGCAAAATAATTCTACGGCGTACGGCCAGGCATATGCCTGTGACATCGGCAACTAATAGTACGCTCATCAACAAATATCACAATATATCAATCACCTTATCCAGTAGTTGATAATTTTCGCGGAATTAAAATATGTGCCGTGGAGATGCAACTGCTGCATGTACTCCGTTATACTTTAGTCGTTGTAAATGTAGCAGCGAGGTTCAGATTGTACTTTCACTACCAATACAACTTTTCTTTAACTTGATTGATTGATTGCTTATTTTAATAGAGATCTCCCCAAAAAGGGTTATTCAGAACCTATTTACAAAGATTTCGTATGACTCAAGCTACAATTTACTATTAAAAAGTCAAACTAAAATAGTATTACCATTCTTAACAATTTCCAAATTAAAAAAGTAAAACTAATTTATAATTTACTACAAAACTTAAGTCCCGTTAGAGAGTAGATGTTGTTTTAAGCTGTCTCTTAACATTTTTGAGTGAGCTATTCTCTTTCAAGTTAGTGTCTAGGTTATTCCATATGTTTTCTGTTCTATACCTGAGAGATCATTGCACACTTGCTGTTTTGAATGGTGGTATCTGTAGTAATGACGTAGACAAATGATTGGTAGTTAGTGATTAAAATATCTGGACGATAATGGTAACGTGATAGTAAGTACACACATTGATTAGATAGCAGTCTAGCAGACAACAATGCGATATATAAACTGTACGAATGGGTTCTAGAACGAGAATAATAAAGACAAATACTAAAGTATCTGAACCAAATCGCTGTTTGGCGTGATTTGGTCATGAATTGATGATCTCAGTTTTATGTAGCTTAGAACAGAGATAAGTTGCAGCAAGATTGTTGACGATTTATAAGTCATAACCCAATCGCGAAAGTACAATAGTTTATCCATCGGTAGCCACTTAATTTTGTTGTGAAGTGAACTGAAATGATCATATTGTTACTACGCTTTCCGCTGGGGTCTGCGTTACGCGAGGACCTAGCAACGTTCTCGGGATCTTTTACCACCAACTTTCGCCACAATTAAAAACATAAACATAAAGTTCACTCTGGCAGTTGGAGCAGGAAAGAAAGTTAACAGTTGGAGGGAAAGAAAGTGGTGTTTTTCAGTCATAGTTTTCAGTTACTTAGGTCTCGATCCTTTCCAGTCTCAAACGGACTTTTAAGGTTTGGCGCTTTTTGGCTTATTTTAATCTTGGGTTTGGCTTTTTTTGTCGTGCCAACCTGGCAAACCTAACCAAACTTATGTGATGTTTTTCGATGGACAACATCCTACGAATTTCATTGTTTACGCTTGCCTGAGTTGATCAATTTCTGGCATATATATAATCTGGGACTTCGTTTTTTCTCTCAGGAGGTCTGCTACCTTGTCCTGAACTAATGACCTTTTAGAGCTTCTCTGGGTTCTTATTTCACTACCCTTTTTACTCCTTCTTGAACTAGCATCGCTTACAGGGCTCTTTGTTCTTTGATGGCGATAAGTATAGCAATGCCGGCTTTTGCCGTACTTCCCAAATCTATCGTAGTTTCGTTTGGCTTTGCCTTCAACACTTTTGTGGTCAGGCCTTCGTTTTCTCTTCGTACACAATGGCTTCGCTGCGCTTCGTTTTTCGTGTGATGAACTTTGTTGCGTTTTAGGGCTTTCGACTCGCTTTGTTTTTCTTTCCATTTCAATACAAACTTACAAGGCAAGGTGAATTATTTTCGCGGAAGATAACACTTGGAAAGGACGCCACCAGTTGCAGCCCATTGCGCATGTGCATGGACTTTCCCATTTTGCTAATGAGGATGTACCGCCTGTTTTAATTTGTAATGGGGAATTCCTTTGCAGCACGAAGCTGCGACTACAATTGGATGAAATTATGAAAGTGACGTAATTCATGTAGAATTTCGTAGAAGAACGCTAATTTTCCAAGAAAAGCTTCCCATGAAAGAATTGGAAAGTCCCCTAAGAGTCCCTTTAAATGTCTCGTGAGTATAAAAGCGTTCTCCTCGGAAACTTTCAGTGCTATTAACTTCAACCAGTGAGATAAAAAGGGTTTATTTCTACAAAGTATGTTAAAAATGGAAATTTATGAAGTATTGCAAAGGATTTCTTGGTCACTGCCGTGCGGAGTATGGCTGACAATCTTCTACAAGCGTAATTTCAGTGTAAGAACACATCTTGCAATTCGAATTAAGTACATGATGGCCTTAATTGTTGTGCGGAGCTTAGAGGTATGTTTTGCAAATTCTGTGGTGTGGTCTATTCCAGTATCAATTGTGAATCTCTGGTACTCTTGGAAAGATTTACAAATGTTAGCCTTGGAAGAAAAAGTAAAGTGTGTCATTTTGAGTGTTTCGCTGACCATCATGTATATATTACCATCAGAAACATTGGCTAGTTTTGCAATCGTATGCGCATCTTCTCAACTACTCCGTTGGCCAATGAACTTGAAAAACGCGTTGCGAGAGTTACGAATCATTTTTGGACCGGTGTACAGCATTTTGACAATCGGAATTTTCATTCAAGACGAGTCTCACTCGAACTTCGTGAAAGTAGCTGTCTCTCTTGTTCTATTTGCTTCAGTTGTACTGCGGCCTGATAATAACGAAGTTATAAGTGTACTTAACCGTTTCCAATTATCGATTCCTAGCCAGCAGTTCCGAAAAATGGCGCACGGAGCATGCATGTTTGCCAGTTTTATATCAAATGTGTTGTACCTTCTAAGATCTTCCCAGATTGCTCAAGTTAACTTTGACATACATTCCGCAATATATTTTGTTGCAATAGTAAACATTCTATTGTATCTTTTTGCAGCGGACTTTCCGCGTAAGATCGTAAAATCAATAGTAAAATATTGAAAAATGTATGTTTGTTTTTTGATGTCAATAGAATGAATGAGATTATAAAAATGTAAAGAAGGATTGCAGAATGTGTAGAATGGGTAAAATGATTGTTTTTTATTTTACTAAGAGCTTCGCACAAGTAATTCTATACGACTGATGACAAAGCCAAAGGGGGAAACGAGAAGCTCTGCGTGCCTAATTGGTGAGAGGAGACAAAACAAATATAAAATATCATAAACAGCAAAAAAATTACTTTCAAATATCAGCTCAATTTGTCGGAAAATACCTTTCGTTTTCTTTTCCGCCGTATTTAGTACACAACAGAAAACCCATAAGAAACAAATTATTGGACATAGCATTACAAAAATTCATTCATGACAAAAAACCCCAAAATTGGTTAATTCGAACTTAGAAGATATGAAGTAATTATTTCCAGCATTTCAAAGTGTAACAAAATACAATGCAATAATTTGGTAACCAAATACATATATTGCATTGAGCCCCGTTCTACTTTAATTAAATGATAGATTTTGGAAGGGCTCTTGAAATCACAATGATATGAGTGGCATATTTCATTAATGGAGAATACCTATCATGCTTTGTTAGCTTCGCTCTATGTAATATGACTCTGTAACTACAGCGTTTATCAGATTCATTACTGGTCATTATGAAGCACATGTACGTCGTCACTGCCGACTCGTGTGTTTCACGAATCTCTGCTTGTCAAGAGACTTCCTTTTTAAAAGATTACTTCTACAGCACTAGTATAACAACCAGTTTGAACAGGTAGTCTTTGAGCCAAACTTATAAGCGTTATAACAGCGTAGCAAAGCTTAACATTACTAATTTCAAAGATATATTTCCCAATTTTTAAATTTTCTTAGCTTGCCTAGATTTCTGCTCTGTTCAATGAGATCTCAGCAATTAATGAAGCTGTCTTTTAACTTAGTCTCTAAGGAATGGTGATAGTTTCCAGGTCTGCCAGAGGTATATAGATATTTTTGAGACGATTTAGTTTTATATGGCAAAATTTTAGCACATCTCCAACAAATGAAATTGGTTGTAATTCTAGATTCATATGCAGATCCTCATATAGATCGTCTCTGCCTCTAAATGAAGTTTTTACTTTCTGGGGCACTGTGCCCAGCAAGTTAATGTTTCGGCGCCTTTTCACATTTTCGCCGATCTTGGTAAGTCCGAAGTTTTTTATGTCACAAAAGGAAGTCAGAGTGCTTAAACGGAAACAGCCACGTCTTGCCATGCGTTTTTAGAGGATAGTGAGTTAAGTGTTTTCATAAAGAAAATGTGCCATAAGGTAAGTACTGATTGTAATTTATCCTTAAATCTTTGCACATTCGTGATAGACCTTCACTAAAACTTAGCAATTTCGAACTCAATGGAGTCGCAGACTTGCTCTGAGATTGTTTCAACCCCCTACCCCATCATAGACAAGATGAGTGAAGCCTTAGATCTTGTTAAATTTTCTATAAAAGTCCGTTGACACTTTAGTGCCTACTTGATTTCTATTTTCCTGCGAGCAAGAGCATACCGTAAATCTTGAAACAGGCCTCTATTACTCCAGCGAGTGAACGCTGCAAGAGCGTCTTGTTCAACATCATTTGACTCTTTGAAAATTTTCGTTCTTACCTTCACTGAAACAGGCTACCTTTCCAAGTGAATACAGACTTCAAATTTAGCCTACATTGCAAATCGTTCATTACTTTATGCCGTAATACGGCCTTTTTTTGCAGCGGGGGTCCAAGTACAGGCGAGCTCAACATATATCAAATGATAGTTTTAGTGTTTTGGCCGATGGAAAACTTACACCAAAGTTGGGTGGAATTGAAGTAGTTGATACTTCAAAAACCCAGTTTATCATTGTTTAGTAGATGCGTTGTAGACGCTCTGTAGACGTGGTGTTAGATCGCTAACCATCTTCCAGAGCCCATGAACGTTACATTGAACTCCCGGATGATGATAGCTTTATTGGAACAGCGCCATTCAGGGTGCCAAAAACATTTCGGCTTGTCTTCAAAAAAGACTTTTTGATTTGTTTCAAGTAAGCTTGAAAGACAATGTATTGCGGCTATTTAAACTATGGCAATTATAAAATGTAGTCTCCGTTAGGTCATAACTGTCGTATCAGAAAAGTCACCATACCTCTCAACTGCCAATTTTTCTATTTTCTTGGCAACTATTCTCGTGGAAAACAGTTTTATTGTCGACCAATAATCGCTTTGTTCAGGGGCGTAGGAAGCTTGGTAGGATTGGGGGGCCGACCCTCATGAGGTGCCACCATGGATGGCGCCAGGCGAGAAAATTTTGAGAATTTCAAAGGCCAGTTCACACGGGCGATCTTCGATGCGATTTTTCTCATGTTGAACGATGTGATAGAGTGGATAACTGGCGAGTATGCTTGGTCCAACAATTTTGCTAATGAACTCGCCAGTCAACCTACTTGATCACATACACTAAAAGGAGAAAAATCGCAGCAAAAAAACGCCCGTGTAAACTGGCGTTAAGGCTCTAGATCGCCCGAAATGACACTTTTGCATTACATAAACCTCATTTTGGTCATGTTCAAGGCTATATTATTTTAGTTACACTACACTAGTAGCGATTCGGGTAGTCGAGGTCTTAATCTAACTCAACTGAAGTGACCAAAAAAGATCCTTCTACGTTCAATGCAACTTGCAAATTGCTTGGCAGTCTTTATTAATTTTAAGATGAGTAGTTTTTGGGGGGCCCAAAAGGTATCTCGCCCCTTACAATTAATATTGGCTTTTCTAATTATTTCATTGTTTTATTTCGGTTGTTGGAAAAGATCACGACTCAAACTTTGCTACAGTTGTTATGGAAAGCAGGCCTAATTTGTTGCACCTTGATGAATCTTTATAAAGGCCAGTTCACACGGGCGATATTTGCTGTGATTTTTCTGCTTTTAGTGTATGTGATCGAGTAGGTTGACTGGCGAGTGCATTAGCAAAAGTGTTGGACCAAGTATCTCGTCAGTTATTCACTCTATCACATCGTTCAACACGAGAAAAATCTCATCGGAAATCGCCCGTGTGAACTGGCCTTAACTCTTCATATTTGAAGGCAATAAAGAGTTATACTTTTTGGCATAAGTTGCAGGACTGTTTAACTTCTGCCCTCAATTGGTAATATGCTGCAATGGCGACAAATCTTCCTGCGAAATGGTCCTTCGGCCGGACTTTCCTAGCACGTTAAAATTATAGTTTGTTTCTAGTGACACAAACATATGCGGCTGTTTACTGAAAAAAATGTTTTCCACTCGAACAATTCTATACTTGTCGAAGGTTTTGTTGATGATATCATTCATCGACGAACACTTAGAAAAATAGCAACTTAGTTTTAAAAAAGAAAAAAAGTATTAATCGGCCCGTTTCAAACGCCACACTGCTGTAATTTTGAATGCATTGAAAACAGTACTAGGCAACTAGATGAAATCACTCATTATGAGTTGTTTTTAATGCATTCGAAACGGTAGTAGCACGACGTTTGAAACAGGCCTTATATTTTGGTCTCATTTAAACATTGAAACAAATATAATTTGTTACAAAGAAAAAACTTACGAGAATTTGAGGGACTGATTTGGCATATCTCAGATTCATCTAAATTGTCTAAATAATTTCGTACGTTGTGCACTTGAAATGTTTGCGTTTCTTTGACAAACCTATGCCATTATATTAAAACAAGTATCCTTGCAAAAATCCATCAGTAAAAAACTGTTTTATGTCGTTTTTCGTTTATGGTAAATTTTTGGTCATAGGTAAGCGTGGTAGTTTTGGTTTAAACGCTCTAATTAGCAATTGCTGGTATATATTTTTTACGCGTCTGTGATTCTAGGTCAAGGTCGCCTTCTCCAATATCTTTCAAATGAAGTCACATGAAGTCATGGTAATCCATTGCTAGTTTTAACTTTTTCATGCTTTCCAGTTCCAATTCATTGGCGACAATCGGAAAAACAACCATTTTCTTCTACGAAACAAAAGAGGAACAAACACTTTGAGCAATCAAGAAAATAATTTGTAGCACAAAGTACCCGTTTTCTGATCTTTTCACTGTTGCAGGCGAATATGATTACTACACTAGATAAGACTAGATGCGAAAACAATAGAGTCAAAGTTGACGACAAATGCAGTTGTAATCTTCAGTGATGTCAATTACAATGCATGCAGAGTGTAAAGAAGTCTGTTATCTACCAGCTTTACATCTCGCAATAGAAAAATATCATTGCAAGTCGCAAGAAAAATTGCATCTACGGCAATAAAACTCTTAATCAAACATTAATTCTTTCTATTGTACATACTAGCCTTAACAATTCTGATATATGCATGTAATATTGTTTTGTAAGTTCGCTGCAATTTTTAACCTGAGGAGGATCGTAAAAGTGCGTTATTATTTATTTGCCAATGATCGGGGAATAATGGCGATTATCCATTTTCATTTGTTGCATTTCATTAAAATTCGTCAATTAACCATAACGAAAAAGATGGCGGCATGTACATTTTACCAGAAAGCATTGCGTGCATCAAACATAAATCGCTAAAAAGATATGTCAAGAAAACACCTAATGATGTGAAATTTGAAGACAACGAAGAAAATAGTCTCCTTCCTAATGTCTGACTTTTAGAAGACGTGAAATCGCCTCTCACACGATTTCTGACTGCAAAGCATTCTGGTAAAATGTAAATCCGCCATCTTTTTCAGTATGGTCAATTCCTAAAGCCTGGTTTTCACTTCAAACGCAAGCATAAGCGAGAAAACAAAGAGGGAGTTTTCCTGTGAGAATTACAAACACAAAGCAGAAAGAATTTTTCTTGAATTTCCTTTTGTTCTGTCTTGGCTTATGCTTTGCTTCTTATGCTTATGCTTGTGCTTGCGTCGATGCGTATGTCGTACGCTTCATTGCGTCTCTTTGTTTTGCCTTTTGTCTCAACTTACATGCTTATGCTTGTGTTCCAAGTGAAAACCAGGCTTTACGTCTGACGTCGAAGTTCATGTACTTTCAGTCGACCCATTATTCGTGACCAATGGGGCTGAAAAAATATTTCAATAGACAAGGGATTTTATGCATCAATGATCAGCAAAAAAAGCCTTCCTGATGAAATACGATGTATGAATACCAGTCAGGGTCGTAAAGCAGCCTTTAACAAACTGCTTGATCAACGGCAATGATTGCAAGTTTCATGATAATACCACGCTGGGATGTGTTTGTAATCAGAGCAACCTAGACACAACCTTTTTGTGCCAGGCCGACCAAGCAAATGAAAGCAAAGTCTCCTACACTTTCTGCATTTATGGTGTAAGGAGCTGGTCCCTCCTCGCACATGACCTTCAACGTTAGGACTGATGTACCGCGGGCACCAATGTACGAAGTCCACTTCACCGGAAGATGAGCGGTCTAGGTATCTTGTGTGATGTTTTTCGATGGACAACATCCTACGTATTTCATTCTTTACGCTTGCCTGAGTTGATGAATTTCTGGCATAATAATAATCTCTGATCTCGTTGGTTCTGTCAGTACGTCTGCTACTATTTCCTGAACTAATGACGTTTTTGGAGCTTCTGTGGGTTCTTTCAGGACATGTTTTGATATTTCTTGAACCAACATCGCTTACAGGGCTTCTAAATCGTCGATCGCCATAAGTATAGCGATGCCGGCTTTTGTCGTGTTTCCCAGAACTATCCTTGTTTCGTTTGACTTTTTCTTCTACAGTTTGGTCGTCAAGCCTTCGTTTTCTCTTCGTACAGAATGGCTTCGTTACGCTTCGTCTTTCGTGTGATGAACTTCGCTGTGTTTTGTGGCTTTTGACTCGCTTTGTTTTTCTTTCCATCTCAATACAACGTATAATAGTAAATTCTTTTTCGTGGAATATCAATACTTGGAAGAGGCGCCACCTGTAGCACCTCATTGCGCATGTGCGGGGAATTCCCCATTTTGCTCACGGCATTACCATGCAATAAACAATTAAACTATTAACAAATAACACAAGACAACTGCGCATTCATCTATATGTCTGATTTCGAAAATTTTTCTACCCCAAAAGCTTTTCTCATTTGCAGAATGTAGTTGGCTGATTCTAGTTATTGACTTGACGTATAAAATAGACAAGAAAAGGGAAAGGAACATCTCAGCTAGGGAGAATATATTGAAATTAGTAAAACTGCGAAGTTTAATAGTGAACTGTCGTACAATGGAGAGAAAATAGCCCTGCGAGGTTCATATAAACTGTGCTGGCCCGGTTGGTCGCCATGAAGTCGGAGATCCAAAAAGGCTTCCCGAAGCGGATGCCGATGAATTTCAACACGTCAAAACCAGTCCACCTAATTCATCGATGACATTTGTTGATTTATTGTTTGCAACTAATAAAGTGGTAATTTTTCTCTAATTGAGAAAGAAAGTCACATAGCAGAGATCATCGACATTATGCATTGCCGACCAACTGAGGTGAATTACAACATGGAAAAAACAGGTCCATGCAAATGATAATTTTAACAGGGTGTATTAAAAATAAGTTAACGACTCATGCTTGTGTTTTCATCTCAATTGTACTAGATTTTTCGTATTTACGCAAATATGATTTAAAAACTTTCAAAATGCAACGTTTCTATTCTACCTTTAATCGGCGAGTGCGAGGGTTCACATATCGGGGGCACTCCTATAGAGTGATATGGTAACAACGTTACGTAATCGTTGCATTTAGAATCTCGTCAACTTCCAAGTACTTGTTGATTTTAAAAATTAATAACGTTCAATGGTCACAGCCGCGCAAAGTATGGCTGACCATTTTCTACAAGCGTATTAAATCCTCTCTACGGTTGTATGAAATAAAGAATTAAGGTGTCGTCGAAGAACTAAATAGAGTTCTTGCTGTCAGAAAGTTAAATTGTTCCATCATAGCCTGTTGAATTGCGATTTCGTTTTTTTTTAAAGAAAAAAAGTTTTTCCAATGCTTGGGCAGAGGCTGCAGCCAATTAAATATATTGAAAATATTTTCCCTTGGAAAGTGTTAACTAAGCATTAAAACGATAA
>JAOBYK010237788.1:0-20191 GCA_025434845.1 Phenganax subtilis | reverse complement strand
ATTTATTTGATGTTGTTCTGAAGTGCTAAATCTATCCTACTACGGAAGCAGTAAAAACTGCTTGCCGCAGCAGGGTTTATATATATATTTATACACATATAAAGGATTATTGTGAATAATTTTGTCAAAGCTAGAGAGAACCACTCAAGCAAAGTACCTCTCTGTCTTTGTTGATTCTTTTAAGCAATTCTTCTTCTTGTTCCGTTGTAAACATTGATGAAGCTTTTCCCTAAACAGAAAATTACGTTCCCAAAATAACAAAACGTTATACATTGCTGTTTTGTTTGACATGGTGTGGCTATCACTCGGAGAAACTTGCAAAACATTTATCCACCTGAGCATATCCCATAACAACATGACCTTACATTACTACTTTGCTTGTCAATGGTGTGGTTATCATTTGGAGAAACTTACAAAGCATTCACCCACCCAAATACGCGCCACAACAACATGACATTACATTACTACTTTGCCTTGTCATGGTGTGGCTATCACTCGGAGAAACTTACAAAACATTCATCAAACAAGTACATAAAATTACTTTACTATAAACAGGATATTTACCGGAGTTGAAGTTGGATAGCCCAGTTCACTGTTCAAAATTTCTCGTAAGTAAACAGGCTCGTATCTGACTTTGCCTCCAGAGTTTTGTTTAGCTTGATAGGGCGATCTTGTGTGAGAGAATTCCTGATCACTTGAACGATTTCGAAGGGTCGATGTACTATGATACGATGACACCAAACTGTTTTCATCTTCCTGGTAATTTGGAGTCCTACACAATTCCATAACATATTATAGTATTACAATGAAGTCATTGAAAGCGCGATTTGGAGACTTGACCAAAGTCTTCGTTCCATCTTTTTGTTCCTGTTTATGTAACGCTGTGCACGGTGAAGACATAGTCATTGGAGATATGGTTTGTAGACTTGACCAAGGTTTTTGTTCTATCTTATTGTTCATGTTTATGTAAAGACAGTCATTGAAGATATGGTTTGGAGACTTGAACAAACTCTTTCTTCTATCTCTGTGTTCATGTTTATGTAATCTTGTGCACGGTGAAGACATAGTCATTGGAGATATGGTATGGAGACTAGACCAAAGTCTTTTTTCTATAGTTTTGTTCATATTTACGTACACTTATGCATGGTGAAGCTATGATTATTGAAGATTTGTTTGGAGACTTGGCTGGCTAGCTAAAGTCATAAAAAAACCTTTTTGCAAAAGATGATCCTCTTGAATTGGTTGTTTCAAGTTGTGAATCGTCTCGATAGCTGCCTGAAATTGAGCTCGAAAGAATCAAAATAAAGCGGCAAGCAATAGTAAAAAGGGAAAACCAAGTCTTTAAATATTTGGTGGGAGACCACTGAAATTACCAAGGATAGGATCTGTTAGACTGTCCAAATATATAAATCCCCTGGATATTAGTAAATTGTTTAAAAAGGGTTTAAAATGACAATGGCTCATAGCCTATCAACGAATTTTATTTTGGATATTTTGCTTACCTGAAGCTTTACTTTCTAACTCTCCTTTGATCCAACTTGGAGTGTCATTAATTTCCACCTTTCAGAATGTTATTAAAAGCTTACTAATAGTGTATTGTCACAAGGCAATGTTCTCGTGTTGTATACTTCATTCTGTTATTATTTTACACTCAGATGGCACAGTACACATACACATTAACGAATACAAAGTTTGCAACAATTTTCCGTTAGCATACTGCAGTATATCTTTAAAATTTGGTCTCGGGCCACCCTTATAATTAGTGAAGTGTCCCGCTCTGATCAGGGGAACAATCCTGTTAAATATTGTCTCACTAATTTGGCCACAAAACTGTTAGACGAAAATGAATTTTAAGGTTGGTTTACACTAACAAAATGTCGGTGATCAAAGTAATATTTCACACCGAAATTCTACATTCTTAAAAATTTGTAAGAAATATCAGGGTGAAGTAGTTTAGTTTGAGCACTTTATTTCTGGCAAATGCTTGAAAACTTAGGATTTACCAATCCAAAATTTCCACTTTGATCACTGAAGCTTTGACAGTGTAAACTGGGCCTCACGCGAATCAAAGCTGATCACTGAGATCTCGAAACAACAAAATTGACCATACCTGTTGTTCACCAAAGGATGAACTCTGTCGCATTGGCTCATCAGCATAAAAAGACTGTTTAAAATTGTTAAATAGCTACTACAGTACTGTACGTAGTCATGTTATAAAATAATGCAAGCAAGATAAAAGTTTAAAAACATATGTTTGAATGATACAAAAATGATTTTTATGGAGTAATTTATTGATTAGTAACACTCAGGACAAATTTGGGACGCTTTGGAATAAACATTTGGAAGTTTTAAAATATTTCATGAAAAAGCAAGGTGGAAAACTTGCAATTTTTCATGGCAAATCGGCTTACAGTATCAATTCTTTCATCAATATCACAGCAAGTCTTTACAATGAGTTTTATTGTAAATAAATTCAATCATTGTTTGTGAAAATTTTTTTCACTGTTGTGAATCTAATCAATTCAGTTTGGATACTGCAAATTAGTATTTCTCCAGAATAAAGTTACCTATTTATTAGCCACTAATCCACTCAAAGCGAATGTTTAAAAAGTATAAAACTTAGAAACTAAAGCGTTCTAGTCGAAAGAGCAGCTTAAAACTCATTAGTGTACAAAGTTTGACCACATTTGGATCCATATATTATAAATGACAATCTTCTATAATTTGTGACATTAGTATTATTTAGTATTGTTTTGGGGGACGGGCGTCCCCCAAACAATACTAATTTATACTAATTCTGCAAATTCTGTAAGCTTACTATTCACACTATATCTATCCAAATGTGGTCAAACTTTGCTTTCCTACTAAGTTTGAGCTGCATTTTCGAATAGAAAGGTTTATTTCTAATTCTTTTCACTCTTTAAAACTCACTTCCAGTGCGTTTGCAGCTTTTGAAGTGCTAATTTATACATCATAAAGGCATTATGAACTTACCATGTAAGTAGGCATTGTAGGTAATGGACCAGAATCAGGTTGTTGAGAAAATGGTTCTTCAATCAAATCACGTTTCAACATTGCCAGCAACACCTGGGCATACATGTTACGATTTTTTCTAAAAATTTAGTAAAAAGTTGAAAAAATAAAAAAAGCCATGAGACTGTCAATTGCTAGTAAAATTCCTTCCTCATTCTACAGGTGCTACTCGTCAAGTCAAGGTGAGACTATTACGTATGGGACTTTATCTCCCAAACTCTCTTGGAGCTTTCAGGGGCCGGTTGTACGAAAGGTGAATAGCGCTATCCATTGGATCGTGATTTTTTTAAACATTCGTAAATTTTTCCATTGATCGTTATAAAACAAGATTAAGATTGCTATTCATAGATTAAAGGCCGCTATGTTTATTTCTTTGGCCAATTTGAATGTTTCGTCGTTTTTTGTCCAATTTTGCAAAGGTTGAAAAAATCACTATCCACTGGATAGCGCTATCCACCTCTTGTACAACCGGCCCCAGAAGAATAAGCTTAGCAATTACCTGGACAGCTTGGAAGCACCAGCAGGTTCACATAGTTTCTTGATCCACATGGCTATTCTTTGACGTTCTATTTTTAAAAAAGTAAAAAATGTGACTAAATTTTTATGAGAAAATCACAATCTAGTCTGACATTATGAAAACCCTATTTTGATGTCACTAATTATAGCTTTCTCTAACACCAAATGATTTACTTGTCTCAGTGACACTCTACCCATTTAATGGGTTAATAATTGCAAGAATTCAGCCAATCAAAAATACATTTTTTACAAGATTTGTACATTAAATCCTAACTTTCTACAATACTCTACCAGTAATATCCAATGAACCGCCAGTGCACACACTATTAACATATACCCAAGGCATAACTCAAATTATTTGGGGAAAACCTCGATCGTATACTGGTACTTTCAAACAACTAACGGTTGTTATAATTAATAACAAGCAAACGTAATATTTCATTAGTATATATATCAGTGTGTACACAAAGCTAATCTCAAAAGCTGAGAATCAATACTGGAGATTCTTCACATCTTTTTGAGGCTCAATGGTATCTAATACGGGTACCAATTGTTTTTGAGCATTGGAAGTACCATTAGGGGGGAAAATACTTCTACCAAGGAGGGGTGAAGTTTCATGATGATTTGTATTTTGTAAGCAAATATAGAAAATTATCCCAGATGTGGAAAATAATATGCAACTTTAGCACAAAGAATTTATACCAGATTTTTTTTTCAATTTTAAGACAAAAGGCTTCATCTCATCAACAAAGTTATTGAAAATATCGTCGAGTTTTTCCAATGCCGAGTTCTCCCAAGCTTGCTTGCCATCTCGTTTCCTTGTCACAGCTGCCATATTGATTGTAGATTTAAAGATGTAAACAAGTTGGATCCCTTGATCTTCTTAACTTTTTATAGAGACCACAGGAGAGCCATTACAAAAAGCTAAAATCCAAAGTTATTGTAACGCTTTGTTGTATTTCCTGTGCCCTAAACCTTAGGCCAAGAAACCAAAGGACTCATTCTTTGTTAAATGAAACAGTTCTTCCATCCTTAAACGCGATACGTCAACGTTCAAGCCATAACAGACACCAAAACAAACAGATATAGAATTTAAAAAACTTCTGTTCATAAACCTCGTTTTCCTGCAATGTTTCACGCACTCTTTTTAAAATCTAAGAACACTTCAACATTATTTAAAGAAATAAAAAAGTATAAAGCATTAAAATCTCGCTTTGAAAACGAAAATATTGTTGTTTTTAATGATAATAATCACAAATAAAATTTATATCTCCCGCCAGCCGTTGATTTTGGTGAAGAATACGGGATTTGACCCCGGATATTTTACACCCATAAAAATAAAAAGATTAACCGTTCTTCCAAGCTTAATTTCTACATGAAAATATAGGTTTGCTCTCGAGAAATTGTAACTTTATTTTAGAAAAACTCGTAAAATAAATGGAAAAACTCAAATTAAAAAAGCATCTTCTTTAATTTGAAAGAAAAATCGCAAAAGGAGTTTTTCCCCCTCGGAACTTCACACCTCCTATTTCTTTAACTTCCCGCAATTCAAAATGGCCGAAATTTTGTGCAAATTTGAAGAATTTTCTATTCTTCTTTGACAAGAATGGCGTCAAAACACCACATTAAAGAAACGATTAATGCTTTATGCAAAGTCATTTTGCAAAACGGCGGTACAAAAATAACACCAGAGACATTTCGGCTGGCGAAGTTTGACAAAAATGAAGCGACAGGAGCGATGTGGACACTACTATTTGAAACGACTTGGTGCGTCAACTTTAGGACTTTCAAAACTGAGAAACTGAACCTGGAAAAGATATTCTGGACAAAATATGAGCTATTTAAAAGAGGATATTATGTAAAAAACTTTTATTTATTGCCTGAGGATTCAAGTTTTGGCAGTAGAGAAGTTCTTCTTGCTTTTGGATGGATAGTGTCGAAAGTACAACTACTTCGGCAACTTTTAGAAAATTGTAGAGGCATCTTTGAAGAGTGTTTGCCGATACATTGGGAATCTCAAATTCCAATGCCGTCATATTCTGGCCAGCATAAAACTAATTCTCAACAAGTGTCTGCAAGTAATGAAATTAACAATTTAGAGCAATTTATTTGGGTTTTGGGAAAATTAAGGCTGACTTGCAAAGGCTTGTTTACAGCTGAAAATCAGTTAGCATCCTTTGTCAGTAAACTTCATTCATCAACGCTCGGTGCTTCATCACCCAGAGGTCATCTGTCGGCTTTGGAAGTCTACCTACTGCGACACCCAACAGAACTTGACAATTTCATTGAAAAAACTGAACAGTATAATATGTACCTTGAATGTTTAATGCAATTTGTTGAAATGGAAAATGTGTTTTGGAAATGGATGGAAAGTGTCTGCGATGCAAAGATTAGGGATGACTCAGTGTGGCAAGCCAAGGAGCCCTGTGAATTATGTCTAAAAATTTCAGATAAAATGTTACAGGGTGTGCATAATAGTCAGACAGAGATAGAAAAAATTATAAATGATATCAAAAAGCAGTGCCCCAATTCATCAGAATTAGAGGCCATGAGCAATGATTGCAAATCTGTAGGTAACATGAAAATACAAGAACTAAACCAAGAATTAGAAGAGTTGACTTTAAGCAAAAGATCACCAACAGAAATTCAAACATTTCCTGAATTAAGACAAGTTGCAGGCAGTAATGTAAAAGATTCAAGGAAAACTAGTGCTCAGCGAGAAATAGAATCGCTGAAAACAAAACTTTCAGAACTAGAGTTGAAAAGTTTAGAACTTAAGAATGGACATTTTGATGTTTTGAACAATCTAGTGACAAATTTAAAAGATGTAGTTTTTATCCCTCCTATTGGGAAAACTAAATACTTGGAGCTCAAAAATAAATGATTTAATTTCATCACAATCTAATAGGCTAATAGTGTCTTTATAAATGACTGGCAAGACTTTCCTGTGACAAAATTCGGCTGCTGGTAGACGAAATTATCTTTTCTAGAAAAACGAGCTTCAAACGATGCATTTTTATAAAAATGATGTTAAAGATTCTTCACTATAAATATTTGCGAAATAGAGAACGATGATTGGTTGATATCTGGGTAATGTTGTTATTGCGTCATATTGACTAAATCACATATATCAGAAGTTGATTTGAAGAAAAATATTGTTTTGAATGAAACTACATGAGAATTTACCACTTTTAACATGACTGAAGACTTGCTTTCGCATGAAAAACCTGGGAAAAGACCTTGTAGAGTTTGTACTGACTTTAAATCTTGGATGAAACTGAAAAAAGTCAAAGAGGTTGTTTTTATTTTTTGCAAATACACAAAATCAAGCCTGTAGAGACATTGATTCATGCTGCATGGTAAAGAGTAAGAAATTATTTTTTTATTTAGACCAAAGAATCTCAGGATTCAAAAATCACTGATGAAACCTCTGGTATTGAGACCTTATCAAGCTCAACAACAGATAGCCAGGGGGGAGAATGTCCATTAGATCTGTCCGAACTGGGTCAAGGGACGTGGGGCTTTCTTCATACCATGGCAGCATATTATCCTGATGCTCCAACCAAAGAACAACAAAAGAATATGGCTCAGTTTTTTCAATCATTCTCTCGAGTGTTCCCCTGTGAAGACTGTGCTCAAGACTTGCAAGAAAGGTGAGCCTTTTCAATAAGTAAAATATTCTGGTGTTAGACAGAATAAACAGAGTAGGAAGCACTGGAGTGTACATCCAGTTAATGACAACGGGTTGAATAGCAAGTGTCAACCTGACAAGTGGAATATTTGGTTTTATAAGCAGAGTAAAACAATAAATGATAATTTTGAATGTCTTATTTATACATGTAATTTCCTTTTTATAGGTTAAAGAAAAGACCACCAATAACAAGGAATAGAGTGGAATTATCCCAATGGCTTTGTGGAATACATAATGAAATTAATAAAAGATTAGGAAAGGAAATATTTGACTGTTCGAAAGTTGATGAACGTTGGAGGGATGGTTGGAAAGATGGCTCTTGCGATTAAGTCAAAATAGCAACATGGTGCTAAGCACTATGACCACTCTAGCATTTACCAAGGGCATACAATGTGATATCATTTGATAATTTTTGCTTTTGAATTGTTACTTTCCAACATCCCAATATAATATCTAAGAAAAAGATCCCATGTATTTAATACAATTATAAGCTAATAGGAAAATGTGTCTCTAATTAACTTTCTCATTGTACTTCCGACGGAGCTTGTGACGTCATTAGACATTTGATAATGAATTTTGAATAAATATGGTTGAACGTTGGTGAAACTTGTATCAAAAACATTGCCTAACTCCGATTGATTAGGCATTTTCGGAACATAATCGGGCCTGTTTATAGCCTGAGCTATTTCTATTATCCTTTCGCTAACACTTTCTGCTACTTTTTCACGAAATCGCTGTCTTTCTAATTCTCCTTTTATACGATTTATAGCCAAAGTTATGTTCCAAATTTCCCATGATATTAGTTCAATTCCGAACGGCCAACGGGCTTTCTTTTTTTGATAAAATTCCAGTATAACTGTGCCACATTTTGCAGCTGGATTGCTTCTCAAAGCGTCCCTAAATTGCACTATTTGTCGCTTCAAATTTCGATCCAATATTTTCGAATTGCAACGTACATATGTCAAATCGAAAGTTTCACAATCAGTGTCTACAGAACCAAGGGTTCCTATGGTGTAAGAGCCTTCCTTTTGGTAGCTAAATTTCCCAGTCGTACGATGAAATAAGATTGTGTGTAGTAGACTAAGTAAAACATCGTCAATTTGCTTTTCTTCTACAGATATTTGTAACTCGTAAGACCTCGCGTTCATGTTGTTTTTGTTTTTGGCAGGAATGAGTCTGCGCTACATCTCAACAGCGGCATTACCCATGGCAGAAGTGTGCGAGTGCGAGCATTGGAGACTAAATTTTGAACTACACAAAAAGCGTAAAATCTATCACTAGAGCAAGAAAAAGCATTTAAATTTAGTAAAATTTAAAGTTCGGTGGCGAAATATTAAAATATTCGGACAATATAACCCTGTGAGATTTGAAAGTTTAAAAAGTTGTTAATTACTATGGTCATTTTTTGAAATTCTGTGAAACCCAAAAAACCTCAATTTGCTAGAAACCTGCTTTTCTTCTCACAGCAAAAATACACCGGCAGCTTAGCAAATGGTGGCAAGCTTTCCATTTATGGGGAGATTAAGTTGCATGAATTGGAAATTGAAACATGATATTCTGTTTACAAAAGTCACATGAACACGCAAAAAAACACAAACTAAACAGTTACCCTAAACACATGAACGAAAATATTTTACACAAAACAACGGTTGTTACTTACCAGTGCATTAAAAAAACCACTGCATTTTTGCTGCAAAGTGATGAGCGAAGATTTATATGATGTAGTGATTGTCGGCGGCGGAATTTCTGGTTTAACTTCTGCTTATCGTTTATTACAATACGATAGATCACTGAAAATATTGGTATTAGAAGCTAAAGGTATCAGAGTGTAACATTTTCAAACAGGAAATTTATTCTGCACTATGAATAATGTATGCTGATCAACTTTGTTAATAATTGATAATAATTATCTGATGTAATAATTTTGGCTTAAATTGGTTGCAGTAATGTGATGTGATATGATAATCTATTATTTAGGGAGGGGGGAGCCTCCACCCTAATGAGTTACATCATCTGGCATTGATATATTTTTGGCACTAAAGTGAAACTGCCTTGCATTAAATGTAAAACTGCCTGGTGGTTGATGCACTGAAATAAATCAGTAGGGTGCAATGCTACTTAATAAACTAATGATGGATATGCAAGCATTTCCCTGAGATAGGTAAAATCATCTTTTGTTCAAGTCAAACAACCAAATAGGCCAAGTTTTCAATCGTACCATAAACAACGCGCTTTATCGCCAAATAGTTCACTAATAGACTTTACTGTATAAATTTCTTGAAGACAGAGTAGGTGGTCGAACTTTGACAACAAAACTAAAGTGCAAAAATGGTGAAGATTCCTGGGACCTAGGTGGACAATGGATTGGAAGGTACAGACACTGATAAATCCATTGAGTGGCAATAAGAGTCACGCTCTGAAGGGTGTAGCCAGTGGGAGGGGAAAGTGGGGGCTTGGCCCCCCAATCATTTGAGAACCACTTTTTTTTAAAACATTGAAAACCAGCTAGAAATATGTTGGGGGGCATCTCACTTTGAAAACTGAAAATTTTCCCAAGTGAGCATGCCCCCGACCTTTCTAAAATGTATTTGCCCCCCAAAAGTTAGATCCCAGCTACGCCACTGTCTGAGAAATAAATCATCTAGTGTAAGGCAAAGTAAAATTGTCAGGCATTAGTGGACAAAGTGAAATGTTTAAATAAAGGTCCATTGGTGCAAATTACTTGTTAATATAGTTAGAAACAGATTTTCATAATGCGAATGTTTAGTTCTCAAGTTCATGTAATGGACCTCATCCAAGAACTAGGACTTGACATTCATCAGCAATATAACAAAGGAGCAAAGTTTGCAAGATTAAGTGATGGTAAACTACGCAAGTACTCATCAAGTTTACCAAGGATATCACCCTGGTCACTTTTGGATATGTACTTGTTTATAAACAAGGTAAGACATGTTGGTGACAGACAGACAATATTGTTTTTAGGATGATGGTGCACATGTTGTGATAATTAACTATTTGTATTGATTATGATCAGGTGGTGCTGATAATGGCATAGTAGTAATGTTGATTAATTTACAGCTGTGGTAATAATACTGGTGATTATGGTTAACTAGCAATAATGGTGAAATCAAGATAGTAGAAGAACTTTCACCTTAATCAGTGGAATATATTCTGATATTAAAGAGAGTGAAATTGTCTGGTGTTGAACAGAGTGATATATATCAGAGCATGCGGGAAACAAGACATCTGAAGTTTCAGATAATATAGCTAAGTTACCACTCACTGATTACTTTAGACTACCATGTTATCAAAAGAAATTTCACTGAAAGAATCAAACAACTTGAGGAAACATTTAGACAGCCAAACGCTGGAGAGTTACAAGCAAAATCACTGCTGGACAAAAGGTGAACAGGCAACTCACTAAACTTTCATCGGTGACAAAAGCCATTGCTAAATTTACCGGCTAGCTTCGTTGCCCATGTGAGATTACTAGTCAGCGAAATAGCATCCTTTTCTTATACTTTTCTTCTTCGATGAACAAACAAAAAGTCGGAAGAGTATCGCCAACCGTCGGCGTCTTTATCGAAACCTCAAAACTAGTTATGACGATATTTTTCGATCGACTGTTGGTGATTAATGAGGAAAGAAAGTGATTTTCCAATGGACTAAAGACTGTACTTATCAATGATAACTGACAATGTGTATACTGTATACTGTAGTACGGAATTTTGATTGGTACTTTCATAACTAACAACTGTTTGCCACTTGCCCAACACCCTCCTTTTTTAAAAAAACTTTTTAGAAGCAAAAGAATTGCTTGATTCAGCATGCGGTGTTATCTTTGGAGCACATCCTTCGCAGATTTCATTGTTATTTTTTCTGAATTATTGCAATTATGCTGGGGGAGTTGAACCATTGTTGGAAAGTGGTGAAGGTTCAGGCCAAGAATGGCGAATTAAGGTAAGGTAAATGGAAAGAGATAGTGTGGAACCTGGCAAACTCCAAAAGACCAGAAAAATACAGGGATTTTTTTAATAATGGTCAATAGAATGAGATGCTTTGAAAGCAATCGCATTTGAAAAGATTACTTAAAATAAAAAACAGGCTGAAACTTTCATATTTTTCACAGGGTGGAGCGCAAAATATTTCTCACAAATTGTTAGGAATGATTGGTAAAGAAAAGGTTTGGTTTCAAGAAGCAGTGACGGAAATAAATCATGTGAGAAAACAACTTAAGTTTCGATACTTTTTTCTGATGTCTTCATAGTAAAATGAATGTAACCCAACAAGAACTCGCAATTCATGACTCAACGTTTTAACCACTGCGGTTTTAACTCTCTGAGGGTCGCATCACTCCGAAGAGTCTAGTACGCCTTCGCAAAACTCTTTTACAAAATCTCAAAAGATCTTTTAAAATCTCTAAAAAAACTTAGCAATCACGATAATCTTACGATCTTTAACGTTCTAAAATCACAAAAATCTTCCAAAAATTTTAAAATCTCAAAAAAAATGCAATAAACCTTGGAAAATCATGAAAATCTCTTCAAAATCTTTTTAAAATCTTTGAAATTACACAAGTTTCAAAAAATCTCAAAGTCTGTAGAAGAACTTAAGATTTTGTAAAAAAATCTCGTTACGCTATTTTTCGAGTGATGCACCCCTCGCAACGCTCCAGCGTGGTGTCTTTGAAGTGAAATAGGGAGCTTACGAAAATGCAAATTCGGGCGACGACGCCGTGACAAGAGTAACAATGCGCATGCGTTACTTATTTCTGGCTGCTTCGCGTGACCACGCCGCCGGTTGAAAAGCTCTTTTGATCGCGTCCTCAAACTTCAAAATGGCGGAAAAAGGAGTTATTTCGAAAACGTACAATTTGACAATGATTGAAATGTTTCTTTCTATTCTTATTATACTTTAACAAACTTAGATATAATTACATATTTTCCAACTATTTAGCGGATGTTTCTGATTACTCAAGCTGAATTTAGATGTGAAATTTGAAAAAAAACAAAGCTGCTGTGGCCGAAATTCGCGACGTCGGCGAATCCAAGTGGATTCGTAACATGAATTTGACTTAGGACGACGCTGTGTTGTCATGGCGTCGTCGTCGCACAAAAAGTGCGAATCGTAAGCTCAATAATGAATGTCACTAGACGTTACAGTTCGTGACCCAACGTTTCAAATTTAGGAAAACAGCAATACGACGATAACGATAGTGACAACAAAAGGCAAGAGAGTTTCAAGCAAATTTCTTGTAATGGCCATCCCGCCCCATCAAGCAAGTAAGCCAAGATATTTTCTTTAACATACTTGAAAAATAAACTGAAATGAGTGACCGTTTCTCTATTTTGTAAATTTTTGTAGTGAAAATAAATTTCAATCCAGATTTGCCTTTCAATAAAGAACACTTGTTACTTCACATGCCAGTTGGTCATGTGATCAAGTTCGTCATCACGTACGCGACGTTATTTTGGCGGGAAAACGGTTTATCTGGCGAAGTCGTTTCTTTTGACAGTTTCAAACTGTTTGAAAATAGCGGTATGTCAACTTTAAAGTGTTTGTATCGACGTCAGGGATTGTAAATATTTGTAATATTTGAGTCATTTAAAGAATCGTAATACATTATATCTTCTTATGTAAAAACTTCCTCGTATTGGATTTAAAGCGTCTATGTCAAAGTCAGGGATTGTAAATATACATAATGACTATCCCTGATCTTGATATAGACACTTTAAATCCACGAAGAGGCAGCTTTTGCATAAGAAAATTATACTACAATTCATCTTAGAATGACTAAAATGTTATAAATATGTAAAATCCCTGACCTTGACATAGGCACTTTAAATAGACCCGAATATTTTAAAGTTAGTATGCATTTTTGTATTCTTAGTTTCGTCTGAAAAAAAGGCAGGTGATTTGTTCGCTGGCGAGGCGCCAGTAAGTTTAGTATACGATGCAACGTCAGTCAACGGGAGTGCAGCATTAGTTGGGTTTATTTCCGGTGTTGCAGCCACGCAATGGACGCATAAATCGGTGAGACGTTTTGAGAAAATTTACTCTGCCTGAATGAAGTATTTGCTATGCAAGCGTTTTCAACAGGAGGAAGAACAGAGGAATGGTGTGGTAGAGTTCTTGAAAAAATTCTTCGGAAATGAGGCGGAAAATTATATAGACTTTGCTATCAAGGTACGAAAACACCATTGAACTAACAGTACATCGCACGCTACCTCTAATAGTACTGTCTAATAATCAATTGAAGCCAAATTTGACACCCAGATACGCGTGTTTACTGTTTCGCGATTCTCCCGCGGGAACACATACTTCACTCGTACTCGTACGTTTTCGCCGAAAAAGAAGCTATTTTGGTCAATTCGTTCGTAAAATTAAAAAAACACTGCATTTACTTTCTTTTTTGTGTTTTTTTTTCTTAGTTTCTGCTAAAAAAATGCTTAGTAGCTTCATAAAACTTGTTTTCTTTTGGCAAAGTTTGACTCGCTTGCCGAGCATGTATATTTGCTTTGTTTTTTGACCGTGTTTTCCGTTGCGTGAAGAGACTAGGGCGAACCTCGGACTTTTGGCTTCAATTTTTGGCTGCAGGTAGCGCTCTATGTAATTTTAGTTCAATGGAAAACACTGATTTACTGATACAATGCTCCTCTTAGTTTAATAATTAATTTATTAATTTAATAATTAATTCAATAATTATTAAATTAATTTAATAATTTAATAATTAATATAACTGTAGGATTGGTGTAAAGAACCTTGGAACGGCGGATGTCCAGTAAATTATAGCACACCAGGAACTTTGTCTATATATGGAAACTGTCTAAAGGATCCCGTAGGAAGGTAGTACATGGAATTGACTGTTTTTGATATTCATCGACACTCAATGTCACTTTTTGCTCGAATATGATTGGTTAATCAAATGGATAAGACGCACCTCATTGGATAATCCTAATAATTTTTCATAAATACGACCTATATCTGACTGCCGTCAGTGCACTGCTCGTTTGCTATAAATGCGACTTTCACTAGAACAAACTAATAAATTGTACTTATTCGCAGGATTCACTGGGCGGGAACTGAAACAGCCACGGTGTGGAGTGGTTTTATGAACGGTGCAGTACAGTCAGGATCACGAGTGGCTAATGAAGTACTCCAAAGACTTTATCCTAATTTTACCCCACTTTATCAAGACAAGTTTGGAATGAAACAAGACATTTCCAAAAGCTCGAAAAATAGCTTGTGGACAATCGGCATTTTAAGTACACTGTTTGTCATTGCTGTATACGTAGGAACTGGGTATTTTAAATAATAATATATATACGAATGCTTTTATGCTTTTAATTTATTTTTACGAGAAAACACGAACTATGAGAATTATTTAGACAGCTCTAAATGGGTTGTTTAAGTTTTAAATTGTCAGCTCTGTGCTATACTCCCTTTGACGTCGCCTTCATATTGTCAGGCGGGATTACAGTTGCGGGTTAGAAGTACCCGGGGCCGGGGAGACTTCCTGGGAGTGTAATGAAATAAATGAATATTTGATTGTTTGAAGTAGGGCATAAAATTCCCTTGTGCTCTGGAGTAGTAATTTTTGCAGTCTGCGTGCCCGATATATTTTAAATGAAACATTTTTCAAAAAATCTTTTAGTTGGATAAATTTTTTTCTAAACTTTCACGTTTGTGTTTCTAAGCCAGCTAAGTTATTTGAAACCAGAATGCAAGTCCTGCTATTGGATGGTATTATGTAAGTAGTATTTTAAATCCGTTTTTATAATACAGAACCATCTAAATAGATAATCTTATATTAACACACCTGGATATAACGCAAGTCACTGTACGCATTATATGTTTAAGTTCTCCTGATGTCATACAGTTGGCTAAGGAATCACTAAAATTTAAAAAGATTACCTCATTTTGATTTTGAAAACATGTCGCACAAACATGGACGAGTTTTACCAAATAGAAATAAAAATTGTGTCTTCTTTGGACAAAAAGTTGAAACTCTTTACAAGAATTAAGAATTATACCATGAGCTAATACAAGAAAATTGTGTACACAACAATATTCATGCGTAATTTGGTTTACAAAATTTGGCCAAACAGGTTTTCTTATATTTTTAATATCTTCGTTTTCTCGAGAAAAAACAGTCATATTCATTGAGTTGTTTTGATTATGTTGAGCGTTCCTTGGAAGCTATGTTTCCGTATTTCGCTAACGAAAAAGCTTTGTTACCAAAAATTGTACATGTTTATCCGTCCGTGGCACCGTGCTCGTTCGGGTATTTTTGTAAAATAACTGTTGGTAAAACTGACTTCAAGTCTCATAAAACATTTGCTTACCTACTAACAACTTGTGCTGGCAATTTACGTTCGCTTTTGTCAACGCATTAGTTGTAAATACCGATAAAATTCTGCTTTGATTTTAGTTAGTAAATAACAATTGGCTGTGGACGCCATTTGGTTTCTCGCTGCGCTGATATTTTGGCGGGAAGCTCTACCAATCAGATTGCAGAATAGCTCACATACAGCAGATCTCTATATTATAAGAATGTATTTATAAACTTACACTTTGGACAAGATATGAGAATATTCCAGCCACAATCGTGAAAACACTTGCACTCACTATACCTAAACGATATATAAGTTAAGTTTTAATCATTAACACGAGTAAAAATGACCAGTTATTTCATAATAAATAATTACAACCCCTAACAGTGAAAGACACTTTAAATTCACAAAGATGAAAGTTTTGCGAAAGAAGATATATCACAACTCTTCTTTGAATCACTTAAATATCATAAATATGTAAAATTCTTGACCTTGATAGAAACACTTTAAATCCACGAAGATGAAGTTTTGCCAAAGGTGATACATCACACCTCTACTGTATTCGAAATATGTACAATTCCCTGACCTCAATATAGCAAGCATAGCTTACCAGAACGACACTTGCATATCTCAGTGACATCCACACATTCCAAACCAACTAGTATAGATTTAGAGCAATTCTTGAAATTCAACGTGAGATTCGTGGTCCCCTTCCCTGCGCAACACATGTCACGAGTCGTGCAGGATGAGCTCGAAGTAGCCGACATATCTAAGAGAAAGAACAACGGTGAAGCCTCTAGAACAATCTTAAATATTATCCTCATTTCATTTTATCGCACTGGTGATTGCGCAACGTAAAGGCCAGTTCACACGGGCGATTTTTGCTGCGATTTTTCTCCTTTTAGTGTATGTGATCGAGTAGGTTGACTGGCGAGTACATTAGCCAAATTGTTGGACCAAGTATACTCGCCAGTCATCCACTCTATCACATCCTTCAACACGAGAAAACTCGCATCGAAAATCGCCCGTGTGAACTGGCCTTAACATACCTTGCAACGGTGAAAATCATTGCAAGACAATGAATGACAAAACATGCTTACCCTGTATAATTTTACGATGAGTCAAATTTCTAGCAGAGTAAGAAATCAATTCCACTCTACATGCTAAACAAAATAATATCGAGAAAAATCTTACAACCGTATCATTGGTCAGTGTTTTGGTCTTAACTAAACGTACTGTTGAAATATTAACATGTAAAAATTTGACCACAACTACGGCATGAAAAAGTTTCAGCTCACAATCACAGTCTACTCAAAGGGCCTTTCAAGTGGCCAGCTTTTCACACAATTTCTTCAAAGACTAAGGTAAATGATTGATGAAACACCACGGCGCTTAATTCAGTCCTGCCATTAAAAAAGCGTTCCGAAATTTTAACCATTTCATTTTCTATCTTCGAGGAGTTCCACCGAATAATTCCCAAAAATTCTGAACACTTCTTTTTCGAGTAGCGGTGCTTAATCAATCATTTTCATTGTTGTAGTTTGATAGTTTTTAAACCACAGGTGCGCGAAAAGAAAAAGGTCTAATGGATTTCAAATATTTTGATTCTAAGAGCCTGTTTACATGGAAGCGAGGTGCCAAGCTAGACGAGTTACTCGGCTCGACCGAGATCCCGGCTATTCCACATACTAAGTAGTTTACCCGGCTGACTGTTTACATGGAACAACCGAGTTACTCGCCTTGCCGAGATTCCGGCTCTTTTTGATTGGGTTGATCCATGTAAAAACTTTTCGACGGGAAACACGGCTAGGCGAGGAAAATTCTCATGAGTTCGCATACACCTATCATTATTACCTCATTAGCTCCTTCAAAATGAGAAAGCGCCGTACCCTATTGGAGTCTGATTGGAGTATACGCCAAGTTTCTCAGTTATATGTAAATACAGTGCTTGCTCGTCCCGGCAAAGCGAGTTACTCGGTTAACCAGGTAACTCGCCTCAATATACCCTAAATATGCGGTGTTGAATCGACCACTTAAGCCCGGCGCACACTAGAGCTATGTGCTTAGCAAGGTGTCATTCGTGGCTGTTGGCGTAAAGGGAATATGCATGAAGAAGCTTCAACAAAAAATCACAGCTCATTATCGCAGTTCTCCAACTTACTTGTTGCAGTGCCAGAGGTGGATGCAAGCCTAGTTGTCGGTGTTGTCATGTTATGAGGTACAGTATTTGCAGTGGGTGTGAACGTCATCATGGTGACTGGTGTACTTCTCGCCATGGCGTTGGGTGTGGTAATTGTTGACACTTTGACGGATTGAGTTGCCACGGGACTGACCATTGTAGACGCTGCTGTCAATAGAAAATAACATTACATATGTCCATAGTCAAGTTTTGATCCAAAACTGGTCATTGCACTGATCCAAGGCATGGAGCTTGTTGCGTGACGCCCGAGTAGCTTGAACAAACAGTAGATAAGCGAGACTTGAAAAACACTTTTAATATCTTCCACAACTTTAAATGCTAACCTATGGTGCTAAGCGTAGAGTTTGATACATAATTCAGTTTAAAATTTGTGAATGCCTTGTTTTACTTTTTTGTTCATGTTTCTGTAATTTGTGCATATTGAGGGCATAGTCATTGAAGATATGGTTAGGATAACTTGATTAAAGTCTTGGTTCTATCTTTTTTGGTTCATGTTTTTGCAAACTTGCGCACGGTGAAGATATAGTCATTGTAGATACGGTTTGGAGACTTGACCAAAGTCATTGTTCGCTCTTTTTGCTCACTGTTAAGAAAAACTTGTGTACGGGAAAGACAGTCATTGAAGACATGGTGTGGAGACTTGACCAAAGTCTTTGACATATCTTTTTGTTCATGTTTGTGGAAACTAGCGCAGGTGATGAAAACATCTAATCCTACCCGTCGATGTAAAGTATTTGTACTATTTTGCCCCTCCACACTCTTCACGATAAGAACAAAAGCCACCATTATCCAAAACTAAAACCAAGATAGTTTAAACAAAAATAATATAGAATCAATTGCATACAAACGAAAAAAACGTAAAAAGTTAACATAGATTCGTGTTCAAAAAGTGACTTACCAATAGTTGCAGCGCCATTTTTTCCAGTAATTCACCAAACGGTGTAAATCAAAGTACAAACGACAAGTACAATATGACGCTCGAAGCCAACCACTGCACTATTAGCAGTTTAATCACTGACGGTAAATCATTATGCCTCTCATATAAAAGCTTGTTATAATCTTTTTATTTAGCAAAGATTTTTCAAAAGTAAACATTGCGAGCTTTTAATACGTTGCTATGGTGGTGCGCAAATAAATAGAAAAAAAATATGCCAAATAATGTTACTTTCAAACAAAAAATCATCTGGTTGTATGAATTAGCAAAACAGAATTGTTCTATCGTAATGAAACGCTTCATTATCTATACTTATGACCTGATTTTCGTAACTAATATATTCGGATGGCATCAACTGGGAAATATCACACCCTATTTTTTATGCTTTTTACTACAAAACTATAGAAGATGCTAAGACGCTTGAGAGGAAAAACACTGAGAAGACAAAAAAACAGGTGAGATATAAGAACAGGTCAGACTTCGGAACTAAAAACTTCAAAATGAAATATCATGGGTGCAAAAGGTCGTAGTGGACAATGGCCTTCATGCATATTTGAGTGACATTTTAGACCAACTTTACTCAGAAATTCGAAGGGGAAAACTCTTGCAAAAAATTTTTACAAACAAAAACAAATAGTCAAAAAATGCGGATTTACACAAGATGAGAAGATTGTAGAAACAAAATGGCAATTCACCGTGACGAAAAAGATGGCGGATGTACACTTTACCAGCATGCATTGCTGTTGGAAATCGTTTAAAAAGGCGCAGTGACGTCTTTTGACCAGCAGGCATGATACAACACATTATATTTTTCGTTGTGTTAAAATTTAATAACATCAGGTGTTTTTCTTGTTATCTTTTTTCACTCATTTATACTTTAAGCCTGCAATGCATTCTGGTAAAATGTACATGTCGCCATCTTTTTCGTTATGGTCAAATATATTTCATCGTAAGATAGGAGTCACATATGTGAACAAATATTTACACAAGCAATATCTCCAAATCAATTTAATCAGTCCCAGGAATTTTCATCGACCAAAAAAGGGACTGAAAAATGATGACGTATCGTAATTAAACATAAACGAAGGAACTTAATTACACGAGATATTTTAAAACTATTTTGAGGAAAATTTCAAGTGTGTGAAGTACTCGACAAAACTTGTCAATTCAACAAAACTGCAGCAAATAATTTCGTCAAAAGTGAATGGCTGGAAGTATTGGAACGAATTTCGATGCATATATACATATATACATCTAAATTCAATGACTCCACTCTTGACAACACTGAGTCAAATACTGGAGAATTGCAACTGAAAGTATCTGAGTTAAATTTAATACAATTATACTATGTAGCTCTGGTTTAAAAACATGATCTTCATACATCACAACTCATAAGCAACTGTGTTTAGGCCCTGTTACACGATGCAATTTTTCTTGCAACTTGCAATGCAATTCTACTCTTGATAGATGTAAAATTGGCAAAC
>JAOBYK010236677.1:0-20206 GCA_025434845.1 Phenganax subtilis | reverse complement strand
AAAAACACAAACAAAAAAGTGACCATAAAAGATGAATGATATACAAACAAATAGACGAACAAACAAACAAACTAACAAACACACAAACAAGCAAACAGATGGATAAAAGACAAAGAAGTGGATGAATAAATGCAAAGCAAGCATGCAAATAGAAATACTAATAAACAGGCAAAAAAAGCAGACAGACACACAGACAAACAAACAATGAAGATATGTAACATTGCAAACCTTTACAGCCTCTTTAAAAGACAAAATATTTTTCTCTTTGTTTACAATCATTCCAGCATCCATCTTAGGATCCATCATTTCAATGGCAGACATTGCTTCAAATAAGCCAAAACTAGACAAAAACCAAAACTACATTTACAAAAACAATGACATTGGTTACCAGTTGGAAAAGTTGTGGTACTTAAGTTCAAGATATCTAAAAACATTTTATCTATAATTACATCACCTAACTTACGTGCTGTCATGAACCAACTCCCCAAGTTTTAATTCTAGAAGAAATCACACAAAATACACTAAGGGGACAGATCCTTGTATTTTCATACATTGTTAATGCACACCTGTGTACACTAAACACTAATCAACTGACACAAAAATGGTTATTTCTGTGGTCCCAGAAATGCCATTGTTGTGCTCAGTTTTGCCTTGGGCAAGCAAGCAGTTAATGGACCAATAAAGTCACAATTTTCCCAAGGTCTCAGAAAATAAGTATTTCAACACATAGCAAGTGTCAAAGGAGCCACAAGTTAAATTACCAAAGTGAATATTTTGAAAAATTTACCTTGTTTCTTGTTTATGTTTTATTTACCAGGAATTAAAGTAGTGTCTTATGCAGATGTTACACATAAAGAGACAGTCATATTTCGTGATGTGTGCTAGTCCAATGAAATGTACAAAAAACAGACTTTGACACTTACTGTATAAGAATACTTTGTTCTATACTATATGTGAAAAGACAGACAACTTTACTTGTAAAAGTTGAACAGTTTGGGATCAATGCACCCCAGAAGAACCCTACTGTGCCTCACTAATCTACTTTACTATGTCTAATGGCAAACAACTTTAATCATTCTTTTGTGGCAAGACCCTTGCACATTCCAGGGTAAAATTACTTTTAGTTGACGAAAGAAATGCGTTCCTTGTTATGGATACTAACTACAGTTGAACCCAATAATTTGGATTAAATTTTGCATACTAGGCACAGCGTTACGCTTAAATGAAATAAGCTGCTCACCACTGGCGGCATTTTTAAATTTTTCTGTGATATCTGTCCAGTTGTATTGCACTTGGTTTGACACTAATGAAACGAAAAAGAAAACTAAAGTGGCCAGTCACTAAGTTTGTTTAGGGACTGGAATCAACGCCAGGTTAAAAGACAGAACAAGAAGCAATGGCAAACAAACAGTTGGCTGAATGATGGTAAATTACTTGAAACTTCTACACAACGTGTTATATTCTGTACAATGTGCTCACTTATTTTGGATGAAGTAAGTGATTCCTTGTCGTTTTCACGTGAAACTTCATTGTTACTCTCTGTGGAGTACTTTTTCTCATCCCTGAACAGATTAAAAGGTCTTAATACTTGAAAAAGTAAGATATCTATAAAAGATATTTTAAAAAAAACTTACTGCACGTCCGCCATCTTGGGATTCTTAGGAAATACTTCATGTTACATAAACGACATGGTTTGCTCGCTTTGCAAAATATGCTAATCAAGTGATCAAGTGACGTTCTGAAACAGGAGTGTACCAAAGTCTGCCAAACATCAAATGTGAATTCACTGAGTCAATTCATCAAATTTTGAAAGGTGAGCATATACAACGCATCCAAAATATATTTAACAATAAGAACAAGAGAGATTAAGAGAAAAGAATATTTGGCCGGTACCTTCTCAACTGCATTAATATTTTATTTATTTGCCTATTTTTTTTATTTAGGTTTCGTCTATAACAGTAGCCAAACAAACTTATACAATCCAATGGGCAGGAACGCTTCAACAGCATAAGACCATTTTGTTACATTACACGAAAAATCAAATATGACTGGTTTGAAATTTGCTATTCAAATGATATCTCAAAAGTGGTGTTTCAACCAGTTCGTTTTTGACGTTTAGAGAGTTTTTCCGCTTATGGTGTAGAAGTGCTTTCACTAGGGCTCTAGCAGTCTAGGGCGCTAGTCTCACCACGCAGCACAGCACAAGACGACGGGAAATGGTACTCAGCTTGGAAACGTGTTGGGGTCTACGAATTCCCGGCTAATTGCCGTTCACAGTCTTGTGAAGCTCATAGAATACTGAAACTATAGACATTCCTGGATTATCCACGCCGAAACTCGCCTACAGAATCCAACTGCGCGGACATACACTTCCTCTTTGTAATCCTTATTTAGTAAATGGGTAAGGCCGACCGCGCGTGTACTTTATTCCTCTTTACTAGCTTACAAAGTTCCAACATTTCGAGAGGCTTTCAACACGTATTCAAGACAACCCTGAATTTTCTTTTTTTAATTTTGATCGCTACTGACTATCACTAATATCTTCTTCAGCGAAACGATGTTAATCTTGGAGCAAAGCAAAGAAAAAAATAAAAAGAAAACGCCTTTTTGTTACCACTTCATAACCACAATCATTTTCGTCGCATCATTATCCATGTGTATATACCAAACATACTTGCTGATCGTACTTTACCTCAGTGATCCCATTGAAACACAGATGAAAGTAGAAGTACATGATACAATGAAGTTCCCAGCAGTCACTATATGCAATTTAAATCCAGTTAGGAGATCGAGGTCAGTGGACACGACAACAAACTTTATCCTGAACATTGTTTGTGGTTTGTCTTAAGCCTGTAAACTAGGCGGAATTTTCCGTGCGGAAAATAAATCTACCAAACTGATTGGCTAGCAATGTATTTGCCCCTCGAAGCGAACCAATCACGTTGCTAGACTTATTTTCCGCACGGAAAATTCCGCTTAATGGAAAGCGGGCGGAAATTTGATTCTAGTTGAGATTCTCCAGATCTTCAAAGACGAAAAAATATTTTTAGTTGTTTAGTCTACTTGTCTTTTAAAATTTTCTTCCATGGATAGATTTATTCGCTTCAAAATTTAAAACATCGAGTCGCGTTGCCGAATCGCGTCCGGTATGTGTCGGCCTTAAGGTTCAATTTCTTTAGATTTCCTTATACACTATCTATCCATCTCATTCTTGGTACTGTTTTTGCTATTTTCAAATAAACTTTTTCTTTGGCCACGAATTCCAACGCATTTTCTCCAATTATCTGAAATCATTAATCACATCCTATACTTTGCTTTTCAGGTGGCAAATCAAAAATAACAATACTGAATCAAAAGAGCCGCAGCCAAGCGCATTGACACAGCACTCTAAATCGCAATTAAACTCGAAAAGTCGTATGACGCGCAGTTTAATTGAAAATGACATCTACAAGCTTCAAAAACACATAAAAACAAGTCGTGGTGAATATGATAAACTAAAGCGAACTAAACGTCAACTATCATTCTTCTCAGATTTGCGAACATTGCAAATAGACGTCAACATGTTATCCGAAAGAGTTGACCAGATTGAAGCCTTACTACAAAATCATATCAATTCAACTTCACATAACCAGACTGTTGTTCTAACTATGCTTAAAACGACGACTTCAGCACCTATTACTTCGTCCACCACTTTGTCACCACATCCGACGGTGAATCTTTCATCGCTGTGGGCAAATATTACTGAAAACCGTTACAGGCAAACTGAATTTGAGAAAAAGATGGATGATTTAGAAGCAAGACTGAGCATAACTGAGTTAACATCAGCTGAAATTGTGGAGGAAATGGAAAGAACTAAAAGTTACTTAAATAATCTTAAAGCGAACATAAGCAAAGTTGATCAAACTATCAAAAATGATACAGTAACCAAGGTAACAACAGAGGATGGCGAAGAAAAATTGCCACCCAGTAAAGATTTAGAAGCATTTCAGAATTATTTAAAAGATATTGGAGAAATAACAAGAGATGATTTGCAACAGTTAGGCAACCAAAAGGAAGATTTTATCGCGACTTGCGCTTGGCAAGGGACAATCTGTGATTCAAGGTACATTACCACTCAACCAGTTTAGGGTAAATAATTAGCGTATTTTCATATAACTATTGTGTAAAACCTACCAGGGGCGTAGGAAGCTCACTAGGATTGGGGGGTGACCCTCACGAGACGCCACCATGGTTGGCGCTGAGCGAGAAAATTTTGAGAATTTTAAGGCTTTAGATCGCCGGAAATGACCGTTTTCGAGCACTTTTGCATAACACCGCGAAACGAGTCACCGATGACGTTTTGCATAAAGCTCATTTTGGTCATGTGCATCTAACACACATAGTCAATAAAACATTGCTTGTCGATTTTTTTTGGAGGGGCTAAGCCCCCCAATTAAAATTTGGGGGGCTTAAACCCCCCCAGCCCCCCCCCCCGCTTCCTACGCTGCTGAAACATACTTTCCAGAACCTAGCATGCTTTCGCACAAACGTACAGGTACTTAAAAAAGTAGTTTAAAAGTCAAAGACTTCATGTCTCAGCCAATGTGCCTTACATGTTTTCAACGTTCAGCTTGCATTTGAATACTATCAGAATATTGCCACTAATAAATACTTTCTTTTTTTTGCCTAATGATAACACAAAATACGAAATTATTCTCCGTTTTGCAACGCAAAAGCTTCACCTTGAGACAGATTTCAGTTCATATCTCACTGAATTCTTAGCTAAGTTTGTATCAGCTGGTCTTCCGCACATGGAGTCAAGTCAGGAAACTTTCCTATAAATCAGTTCTATATTTTGTGAGATATTTTGCTTGCTAAAAATGAGATTGAAAGTTAAAAATTTATACCCTTAAAACGTCAACCCCAAGCACAATGTGTTTTTGTTCATGTACAACACAAATTATCATTACTAATATTCTATTTTTGCAGCCATTTTGAAACATTTCAAAACTTCATGTATGGCAATTGTTTTACTTTTAACACAAGTAAAGTTGGCAGTCACGTGAGTGGAACAGGGCCATACAACGGTACGAAGGGGTATTTATATATATGTCATCCACAACCAGAAAGAACTTTTTGGTACAAGTACTTTATGAGAAAATTTTAGCCTGGGAATATTTATCGCATCCTTAATGCCTCAAATGTTATAAATATGTACTGTACAATCCCTGACCTTTATATAGGCTTATTCAGAACCTATTTACTACAATAATCTGATAATCAGTCGTGAACTGATAAAAGAATAATTTTCTATGTCTTTGTTTATTGTTATTTATTTAGCAAGATATGAGTGCATGCACCGTACAGTCCTTATCACTTAATAATATTAATTGTACCAAGCCTGGAGAATGGTTGTACGAAGCCCGTTTGGCTTAAATGATGAATAAGTTCAAAATGGAAATCATACTTACGTATTCCTTAAACAACGAAGTTGAACGTTTTTAAACTGAATACAATAAATATGCATTTACCTATGGTTTTATCAAACAAGATTCGCATTGAGAAACTAAGCAGTTGTGTTGAAGTGTTTTTGAATTCTGGCTTATTCACCGTTAGATAAATGAGCTTCATACAACCGGCCATTGATGCCCAGTGATTTCTAGGTCTGAGTTTATCGCTATTTATCGAGCAAGATGAGTACATGGATCGTATAGCCTCAGCAGCCGGAGCTCGAGTTGTCATTCATGAATCTCATTTTAAACCTCTTCCTGACGAGGAGGGGTTTTTTGTAGCACCTGGGTACACTACTGCTATAGCAATTCAAAAGGTAGGACAGACATGACACTATATTTGGCAGTGAATTTGGAGTATCATTTCTAGAGTCTTGAAGTACATAATCAACTATCAAGTTATACTGAGTGTAGTTTGCATCGATTCTGCATGTTCTTTACTATCTTTTGGGTGAACGCGTTCTTCTTTTAGGAGACCACAGTGACAGTGAAGCCTATATGTGATCCAGATATAGAAACTTCAGGACAGAACAATCAACGATATCTTTACTCACAAAAGGTTATAGACCAACTGTTTTTATTTTGTGAAACCCAAGGTGTATCCGTGGATATATGATTTTAAATTAAAGTACTGTTATTCATCTTTTTGTTTACGTCTATGTGAAATTGTGCACGGTAAAGACGTAGTCATTGAAGCTATGGTTTTGGAGACTAGACCAAGGTCTGAATTTCAAAACGTTTGGTCAATTTTTTTGTTCATGTTCATGCAAACTAGCAATTGTGCACGATGAAGATAAAGTTATTGGAGATATGATTGTAGACTCGTGCATGCTATGTTTTGACTATGTATAAGTTTGCATAATCATAACCAAAAAGATGGAGCAAGACTTACAATTTGGTCAACTTTCCAAACCATATCTTAACGATATCTGTATGTCTTCACCATGCAGAGTTTTTTAAGACAGAACACTTAAAAGTTTACTTAAGTAACTAAACTATTTCTCCAACGCCTACATTAAGTCATTCCTTATTTGACAACTAACTACGTGAATGTGTTTTCAGGGTTGTCTTAATAAATGTCTTTCGGATGAAATAATTCGAAAATGTCATTGCGCTGGCACCCAGTTTTTACTCGACTCCGAACGAACTTGTTCAGTTCAAAATACAAGCGAAGGTATAAATTTTACTCGCACAAGCACATAAGCAAGTAAAACGTATCAATAAGAACATATCCAGGAAACTTGCTTGTCTGTGCAAGGAACAACACGCGTAATAATCTATATTCTATCTTTCGTAGTGGAATGTACTGAACGCTTGGCAAGTCTTGCTCGTCAGAACAAGTTACCATCATGCCATTGTCCTATGCCATGCATGTAAATACGTCATGTTGCTGTTCTATTCAACGTCCTATACTACTTGTATCCTTGGGTTTCGCGTGATGTCATGTACTTGAGTGGGGGTCAACTCAAAATCGAGAGGCAGTCTTCGGAGTGGGTTTATTGTTCACCATATCTATTAGAATTGTACTTGAAACACGGATATGTGCAAGTTCGTGTAATTTGGTCACTCTTGTGCAGGACAAACTTGGATACATTGGAGGTTGACTCCCACTTCACCGAGTATAAAAAAAGCTTCATGAACTCGCCAATACTTAAAATGTTTAAATGCTGTATTTATCACACATTGCTAATGGATATTCGATAAAGAAGTCCTGGAACTGGATGAAAATATATCCTTTCCTAGCAATGGCGCAAAATGACAAAAACACAGTACACGAGTATGAGGTGGCTTAATGATAAACCAAGAAATTCAACTAAAATGAACCGTGGACAAATATCTGCAAATGCACAATACATTACTACTGAAATTCAAAACTTAACTTGAGTCACTTGGTTATACAGATTCTCATTATTCTATAAATCTGTTGTACAGATTCTCATTATTCTTTTCGTCTAGAACGACGTCATATATTCCAGTTATTTCATCAGCTACTTGGCCATCAGAAAAATACCTAGTAAGCACTGCTTGAGCCATTTTATGACTCGCTTGATCTACAGCTAGTGCTAGTTTTGTCTTCTTTCTGTGGTAAAAGTACTAAAGTACATTATGTGCTTGATTTTCGTTAGCCCTCATTGTTAGAAGAGCTCGTTCGTGTTCGACATAAAGTTCTCGACTTATTTGAAAATATCACAGATTTTAGCCAATATTTTAGGTAACGGTTGGCAAATTTCAATTTACATGGATTTTCTGAAGATCAATATTTCGAAATTCATTTATATCTGACTTCATTGCTTGTAACAGTTTCTTGTTGATTTTTAGGAAAAACTTTTTACGGATCAATATTTTCTTTCAAGAATTAAAAGAACAAGAATTGTTGCAGCGTCATTCATACGGAGTAAGTTAGACATTGAAAGTAATCCGTTCATTTTCTTCAGATAGTCTATTTGGTTTATTCATATAATATCATAGTCACCTCGTGATCCTTTGTTTTGCAAGGTCCGATTAATGACGAGTTTACCTGATTAATTATACATTAGGTACGATTAACGTCTAATCGTATCACGGGATGATTTGTTACTAATCGTACCTCAGTAACAGTAATATTACAAAGTGACAGCATGGCTGCATGGCATTACAGTCGATTAGTGATGAAATATCCCTCAAGCCTCGCAAGATTTAGTAAAATTCCCTCGGAGGAACAATCCTAGACTCCTCTTATTAAGTATTTGCAACGTGACTAAACATGATGGCTTCTTTTTGTCCTGAAATGCGCAACAAATTCTTAAATGTGCTAGGGCCAGGTGTGCAATGGCCAACAGAAAAATTTTTGCGAAAGCATCAGTCAATATTTTCATTTGAGGCCGGCTTGAATGTGAGTGATACTACTTAAACCACAGCGCAAAGCGCCATGAGTATTTAAGAAGGGGAGTCTTGTATTCTCCTACTGGCCCCGTGCGTTTTTGTTGCCCATCCCTTTCGCGCACCTTCAGAAAAAGGAAAGAAAATTAAAAAGACTGCTTGCAATCTAGGACTACGCGCAAACACTCCTCACTATTCCATATAAAATCCAGCCCATTATATGTACTTAGAAAAAAGGGGCATTCTAGATACCGAGTGCCGAAATTCACTGTCTCTTTCGCAGGGCACGAATGAAAACGGGGTTAGGCGATTGTGCGCAGCATTACCAGATAGTCAATATCATCACCACATAACTATTAGATCAACATCGTACCCATACTAAAGCCCGGTTAACACTGTCAAAGTTTTTGCGATCAAAGTGGAAATTTCGGTTTAGTAAGTCCTAAGTTTTCAAGGATTTTTCTAAAAATATTTAAGGGAACTAATACAACGCTCGACATTAAACCACTTCACGCTGATATATCTTCCAAAGTTTTCAGAACGTGGAATATCCCGTGAAAACTTCCTACTTTGATCACAGAAACTGGAATAGTGTAAACCGGCCAAAGGCCCGTTTACACTGGTGACTTTTGCTTGAATCTCTCTCGTGTTGAAGGATGTGATAGCGTGATTAAATGACGAACATACTTGATCGAAAAACTTTGTCATTGTACTCGCCAGTTAAACTGCTCAATCACATACTTCAGGAGGAGAAATCTCCCAGAAAAAAGCGCGAGTGTAAAAACTGGCCTTTATTATCTTATACCAACATGTTATTTTTTGGCAGATAGAAAGTCTATTGTCAGACATCGGAGGACAACTTGGTCTTTGGGTAGGAGTCTCAGTATTCACTCTTGTCGACTTCACCGAAACTATGTCGAAACTCTTCATGTTACTATACAATCGCATTAAAGGAAAGCTCTCGCGAACAAGTCAACGCCTGTCTACTAGCAAAGACACAACATCTCGCAATTTGCGTCAATACTCGCTTAACAAGAAAAGTAATCTTTCAATGGGCGCTGGACCTAGTCCTACGGGGTCAATCAATTCTCTGAACATCGAAGTAAATGCAAGTCCTTCTATTCATGTTCACTTTGAAGACTCCTGATGCTGAAGTATTCGTAATGTTGTAGTTATTTATTACCAGTTGATATACTTGAATACTTATAATTGAATAATATTTTGATGCCAAACTGACCTCAATATGTTAGAGTTGAATTTCCTGCATGAATGTCAATGAATGGTTGCATTAATGTGCTCCTCTCAAGGTCAGGGATCGTGCACATAGCTATATAATATTTGAGTAACAAAAGTTCCTACATTTTCAAAACTGTTGTATACTTTTCGAGAAAAACGCGAAAACTAACGCATATATGAACTCTAGGTTTGAGATAGTATTTCAGTTTTAACGTGTGCTATCGCTATTTAATTTATGACATTGAAAATATCAAGTTCAGGGCATGTGCGTACTTACACGATTAAAGTAATTGAGTAATTCTTCGACAATTCTTCCTTTTGTGTCTTTTTCCGAAACCGACCATGCCAGTCGTATTGTGAAGCTTTAATTGCATGAAAAAACAATAGTTCATCTTTATGGACTTTCGCTGGCTAAAAATGTGCTGGAAATGACGTCAAATAAAGCAGTTTTTCGCCAAGCTAATTAAGAAACAAAAAAGACCGAATTCATTACCAGCCAAAATATTTTTCTTAAAAATGCTTTCACTCTGCCAGGTTGTATTCTTTTAATACCACAAAAACTATAGGAGTAATACCTTTGAATAGATATGTTTCTTCTGGCGTTTTGACAAATTTTTTGAATTACCTCGCTTTGCTTCATCACAGCTTGACAGTGTAGTTTCTTCACTCCGTCTAACGCCAGATAAATTAGCTTAGAAAAATACGACCTCCTAGAATGGACAAATTATATGTTAAAGCCATTCATGTTTGTTCGTGTTGCCGGGCTACACAGCCTGGAAAAGAATTTTCGTGCCCTTCCACCCGATTTCCGTGTGTAAAATAAACTGTTGACAAGTAAGAATAATGCTCGTCATAAAAACTTGAACTGTTGAGCATGTTAAAGTTGCCACCGGCAGACGGATGCAGAATACACGCAAAAATACAGGGCTTGTACAGAATACACGCAGATGCACGCAAAAATTGACGTTAATTCCAGCATTACAAAGTAAAGTCATGAAGGACAGTTCGCTCACCCTTCCTGTTCTGGAAAATTAGGTTCACTTGTCCGTCCTGGATCAAGTGTCATGTATTCGCGCACGTAAAAACCGAATAGTTTTCGACAAAGCAATCTACATTAGAATTTTGTCCATTCAACAGGTTTTCCTCAAAATGCCTTTAATTTCAACACGTGTCGGTCGACACAGTATACTCATATATTTCGGTAAAACTAGACAGAAACGCGAGTATGACTGTTGAAACAATTTTTTCCCTTTTTTCTCCACCAAAAGTTTATTTAGAAAGTTTTCTTTGCTTTCTTTTGACCTTCGCTCACGAGAATATCTTTGTAGTCGCTGCCTTACTCGAACCAATCCAGGCAGAAAAATCACTCACGCTCTCTGTTATGGCCCTTTATGCGAAAAACAAGACGACAAAATCGTAGTCAAAATTAAAGCCAAGCTTGAAGCTTCCTATTAACAGAAAATGAAGTCGAGACGTTTCTTGACAGATGCAGAACAAATCGACCTAATTCAAAAGCAAGCTGTACAATATTGCGGTCAGTTATAGGTGACTTTTGAAATGTAAGTGTAGACATGACTTGCCCACGAAAAAGGAATCCTAAATACCTTTTGCAAACAAAGTTAGCTGAAACTTGAAAAACACGCAAGTTGGCTACGAATGTAATTACAAACTTGTGTGCTGGTGAGTGTCAGTTTTTACCATGGAGCATTCGTGCAACTGATTCGCACCAAAAAAGGTCGTCCTATTTTTGTGAAAACAAATAATACAATTCGTCGACTTTTCAACAGCCGGAAATGAACGCATGACGGCTGCGCACGAGATTGATATTTCCTCACTTGGTTATTAAAAAGAAACTCAAACTTTCGCAGAGCAATTTGGCGACGGTGTGCTCAATTTTCGATCCAAATACTTTCAACTGGCCAAGGTGATCGGAGATTGAAAGTTTAATAGAGAAACAAATGTCATGAGGTCTTCGTAATATAATTGCCATCTGCCATCTGTCGGGCTTTTAAGATCGTAATCTTATACTCCTCCGTAACTGTGTGACTGACTGAGTACATAGATGACTTAAAATATGCAAAATTTTTACGGAATATAAGCAAATTTTTAAAACAACATGCTAAAGTTTCGCCTGAAAAAAATGCCAATTTTTACAACGGGAAATATGCAAATTTTACGACGGTATAAATGCTGTCGAACTGAAAGCATGCAGATTTTGATGGAAAATATGTTCTATTTTATTTAATGGAAAGTATGCTAATTTTCGACAGCACTTTTTTATGGAGAATACAATCATTTCGAAGACATAGATTATAACTTTGATTGCAAAATATAGTAACTTTGACGGAAAGTATGTTTATCTCTGACGGAATTTATTCTAATTTTCGATGGAAAATATGCTATTTTTTAATCAAAATTATGCTAATTTTCGGTGAAACACAATGCTAATCTCTGACGGAACATACGCTAATTTTTGACGGAGAGTGCTTGTACTAATTCGCCATTCGGACGGATATTCCCAAGCGAGCAGCGAAACCACGAGGGCGGAAGCTCACGCACGGGGCGAAACTTGGCACGCAACTTTTGGCATAACGTTTATTACCTTGTTATTGCCTCAAGGCTTTTGAACTGAAATCGATAGTTCAGAAGAGGATTTCTGTTCCTTGAGAGCGGACACAAGACAAGTGGAGTCAGCATTCTCCGCTGTGCACAGTTGGTGGCAATAAGCATAAACTGCATCACCTATAGATAACGCATCATAACAGCGCAGATACTCTATTACTCCGTGCTTTGCGACGGAGAGACGGCTAATCGGATCAAGCTAGTCCAGGATATAGGTGTATGTTGGAGGTCTACTCCAATTACAACGATATATATGGAAGCAACGCAATGAATTCTTAACTCAAAAGCAATTCACAGCCCCCAATGTGAAACTCGCGTGCTATTTTTACAGAATCTTGCTTGTACAACGCCGTGCAGTCTCACCCAGCATGTCTTCGCTTCGTTTAGCATTTTTCGTCCTTATAGCGAGTCTACATCGAGCATGTACTTTGAGGGAAATTCTAGAAGCATACAAACACGCGAAAGGTAAGTTTATATTTGTTTACATCTCTTGTACAGTGCATACTCTTATTACTATTGAACTATTTGATAAACGCCGGTTCACAATTCTCGCTGTTGGTACGCTTAATCTGGGAAGGTCTTTATTCTCGCCGGCGCGTCAAACGAAATTCTGTGCGAGTGGTACTATACATTAACTTTACCATTACAATGCAATGCATACAAAGGAACCCAAAAATATTTCACAGAAAAACGGCTGACAAGCAAGGGTTGAAACATTGCTTCAATTTAAAAAGCTCATGTAAGCTCATCTCCAGTATTCATTCAATGCTAAGCAACTGCCAAATTTCAAGAGTTCATGACCCACATTGGCCTCTTAGATCTCTGTAGGGATTGAGCTTTTGTAATATGTACGGTGAATGATGCTAAGAACTTTCAACTTAAATTGGTCCAAGTTTAAGAGGACAGGAAAATCCTCCAATATGGAATTAGTACGCAAAGGACACTAATACTTTGACCTGGACAAATTTTTGAAAAGTTTTCAGATATTCAAAGGCTACAAAAATTAGTTAAGCTATGCGGTTTGTGTGAAGCCATAGTCTTGTTCAAAAAAGTTATGAAATTATCTCCCGACTGATTTACATTTCGCATCTATTTAGGAAGAAGCGTCTCGGGTATCGAGAGTTACGAATTTTTACTGCAGCAAAATAAGCATTCTTCTGAGATTATAGTACAAAATCTTAGAATATTTGACAGAAATTTCACTTTGGACTTCCACAAGTTAAAAATAGTGAATAGTACTGTTACCCTTCGGGAGAAGGATGATTGGAATGTGGCTTGTTATTGGTCATGGGCGGGGCACAACGAGAGCTCATCTGTTGCAATTCTTAATAATTGCAACAACCAAATGGTAAGTAGAACATCAGAAAATATAATTGATACAATTTACAACAATTGAACATAGCTATAATAACGTAAGCTAGACGTCGCTCAGTGTTCAGAGCGTAGGACTGGCAAATAGAGTTCGGAGGCTTGAGCCCGTCTGGGCTAATGAATTTTTCGTTTCCCTCAATGACCATAGCTCCGAGAAATCTACAATTCTACTGATACAACTGGTTTATTTTGGGCCCAGTTTAACGTTTTGATTTACAAGGGATTATAGTTTTGCACAGCTTGATGTCGATGATACAGTATCATGTTTTGTTTTGCTATGTACGTTACGGTAATTTACATGATATGATCAGTTACGCTTGCTTCCCTTTCTGGAGTATGTGATATAGTAACTAAATACGTCTAAAGTGTAAAATGCAGAACCGGAAACTGCTCAAGAATTGATTGAGTTCTCATTGCCATACACCAAAAACTTATTAGCTGGCGCTTAAATTCTGTGTATAGTATATGTTTTATTTGTTTTTTTATGCTTTCATAGCTCACTACTATAATGCTGTCATGTATTGAACTACCAAATTTTGACACATCCAACCACTGTAGCCACTTTCGCTCAAGTTTTTTTCCTAGAAAAGCAGTTTTAGTAACTCCGTATTGAATCTCCAGGGAAAACGGTTTTTGTGCTCCAATAACAATGTCTCAGCCGTCTGTTTTGAAATACGACACTCTGTTTCATAAGGGCATGTCATCATTGCCATCCACATGACAGTCAAAACTCCTATAGCAGCCAAAATCTGGGAACAAAAATAATTTAAAGACAAAGGTCAAGTCTGAAAAAATGGCCTCGGATTGAAGTAATAATTTCTCACGATTCCGCTCCAATAATAATAACCGTACACTGCAGCCAGATAAGGAAATCCTAATCTCACTTCGAGGTCACGGTTTCGTATCTATAGTACTTGTGTTAATCATACAATAACAGTAGAATTAGCTTATTGTCCAGTCAAGTGGAAAGGTACTATTCATGAGCAATCGTGATAAATTTTAATCGTATTAAGACATCCTATCGCGTTAAACGCTGCGCTTTTGTCGCATTTCGCGAAAAACGATGCAGCTAATTTGCATAATACGCGGAAATTTACTTTGGCTAAAGAAACACAAGTTCGAAAATAGTTTTACCCTTGCGTGTACTGTTTCAAGTAACGAAGTCCATTGTATAGGATTCAGTAGTGTATAGTATTGTTTGTAATGGTCACTAAAATTGAGCTCAAAAAGCAACCTGCTCCTCATTAAATACATCATTAGCCTACATACCAACCCATGCTGGAATGTGATAAGTGTTAGACTTGTCTTGATGTGTAATTTTTAAAGCATTCAGTAATGATCTTTCAATGCTAAATTGACCTATTTGTGCCGGTGGCCCACTACGAACCATTGATTCATCTGTACAGTACAATTAAAACTAAGGATTAGATAGTCCAAAAATTGTACAAAAAATTGAAGTTTCTTCTACGTTTCAGCTAGCTTGTAGTCTTCGTAGGCAGTGATATAAATGAATAGGATAAATTTTACAATGTCTACAGTTTTTGAAGTAACTGTTACTTTGTATTTTATGAAAGTGCTCAATAGTTCCCGAGGTGCAGCTGCACTTCGCTAGAAAGTCACTGGGACAATACCAAATACCAATATTAAAATAGAGTTTGTTTTATAAAGTTTATTAACCCTCACTGGGCAGAGTTACACGTCTGTTTTCTATTTTTGCTAACGCTAAACGATTTTACTCGTCAAGGGCAGACCTCCCAGAAACCTGCTCGGCATGTTGAAACAATCGTAATTATTTCGAAGTATACATGGTTCTAAAAATCGCCATGTGGGGCGTGCAACCAGCAGACAATGATTAATAAAGTCTTGAATTTACTAGTTTGACTGTTTTTCAAACGAGACGTCTTTGAGACAAATTCTACAGCCCCCAAACTGTGCAAGCTGCCTCCTGGAATTTCAATCATTTTCTAATAAACTAACAGGTAAATGTAAACAATTCTTAGCTCCATTTAGACTGGATTACAAGTATTGTTGATGTAAAAATAGTAATTGAATGCCACATTCGCGTGAAACATACAAGGGTAATTATTAATGCATTAAGACTGTATTAAGACATACATTAATTAATGCATTAATGTATTAATGCAGCGTTGTTAAGTCAATAAACAAATAAAGAAGTGAAGTAGCAGGTTTCTTCACGTGATAGCCTCAACTATGACCGGAGAAAAAATTTACCCAGCCTTGGTGGGTTTCAAACCTGTGACCTTAGCTTTGTTGATTTCATTGATTAATTTTCAAAAGAATTTTAGTTTACTCATAATCACCTCCTCTAGGAAGTAGAGTTTCGTTGCTTGTTTGTTTGTTTTTTTGTTGGCCAGTATGTTGGCTTGGTTGGCTGTCTATATGTTTGCTTGCTTGTTTATCTGCTAGTGCAATATCACAAAGTGCAAATCTCTGATTCAGCTGAATCACGTACAATTTTAGACACAACAATTCAGGGAACATTTTTCTCTTAAAATATCAGAACACTTAATTTGCACAAACAAATAACATTACATAGTGAATATATAACGAGTTTCTTGATTCGAAAATCATTTATAAATTTTGAGAACAAAATCAGAGAAATATCTTTCAATGAAAGCTATGCTCTTAATATCATTACGGGGAGCGACGTAACGTGTTTATTTACCATGTTCACTGCGACATCTAAGTGGTCTAAGAGTCGCAATTACGCACTAATTGACTTATGGAGAAGTCGCGTGTAAATCCTGTAAAGAACATTTCATCAATTTCGAATCTACGTATACTTCTTTCCGAGTGTTCTTGAATGCTCGTGACGCAACAATGCATAGTAAAGACTGGCAACGATAGACGTTTACTTAAAAAGGTAAAAGTAGAAAAAGTCCAACTAAAAGGTTATGCAAACAATGTCGATGGCCAAATCATTGCGAGACAAGTTGCACGAATTCCTGAACCGTGTAAAATGCTTTGCAATAATCATAAACATACGTATGCGTTACCAATGCTTTGGCGTTAAAAATTTCATTCAAAAAAGTATATTCTATACAATGCAGGCTTAAGTGTAATGTTGTGTCTTGAACTAATCTCGTAATCGATCAATTGATTCACTTATTAGCCGCGTCTTCCAATGATATCTGAGAGCTTGTCACTGATTGGCCAGTGTTGAAGAAATGTACACGCATGCGCAGAAGAAAAATATTGCTGCTCTTTACAATGCACAGATCTTCACACGATTGTGGAGTTTTGTTTGTGTCGAGAGCTTAATTGAAAAGTGACATGTACACTGTTGCAGAAACTGCATTGAGACATGTGAGAAATTATTTTCAAAGTTCGATTTCATTGCCCTCGAATATTACAAAGACTTGCTTCTGGCTCGCCAATTCAAATCGTTTTGGGACATTGAAGCCCTGGGGCCGGTTGTTCGCACGTCGTTTAGCTTAAGTCCCACACATTTTCTAATACTTTCAAATCAATTCTCATGTAATTAAACTGTAGTTGTATACATAATAATAGTATTCTGTTAAAAGACTTTCAATTTCGTTGTGCAACGAATACTTAAATATGATTTCCATTTTGAACTAATCCACAGTTTAAGCTAACCGCACTTCGAACAACTGGCCCCTGGGGCCGGTTGTACGAAGCGCGTTTGGCTTAAACGGTGGATTAGTCCAATATTGAAATCATATATATTTATTCCTTGAACAACGAAATTGAAAGTTTTTTAACTGACTACAACAGTTATGTATTTACCCATTGTTTCCTAAATGAGATTTGATTTGACAGTCTTAAGGCCATTTTCCATTGCGGCCGCTTTGCCCGTGCAGGCGGAGCCCACAGCTTTAAACATTCTCTGTTGTTGCTTGGTCGCTCTTAATCTCGTGTGCACGCGCAGAAAGTTGAATTAGTTTTAACTTTTCTAGCGTGGACGCGAGACCAAGCGCCCACAGACAACGACAGAGCATGTTCAAAACTTTGCCCTCCGCCCGCGCAGGCAAAACGGCCGTAATGGAAAACGGCCTTTAGAGGATGTGCAGGAGAGTCTTTGAATTCTAACTTATTCACATTTTAAGCTAAACGGCGTATGAACAACCGGCCCCTGGTCGTTTTTCTTACATTCTAACTATTACTTGCTCTACAGATCGCAATAATCAAAGAATCAAGAATCACGTACCTAGTTGAACCACAATCTTCGAGTGAAAACCAAGGACGCCATATTGCTTACAGAATCACATCAAGTAAACAACCATGCATTACTTTGAAAGGTAAGAGGAAAAAAGATGAAGTCCAATAGGGGCTCTACAAGTGATGTCTACCCAAATAGGTGGGAATTTTGTCGACGCTGGTCAGAAAATCGTGGGCGATAGGTTTCCTATAACAATGTTAAGCGTTCGTTGCATCAGTGTTGGATCAAGTTCGATGTCATAAGTTCTTTGAATGTTTGCATGGTGATTATCTATTCTAATATACAGTTTTGTGGAAACACTAGGTATATTTATTTATGCAAAGCTTTCGTGGCTTTGCACTGATGAAAATCTGGGCTTACGGACCGAAAGCTTTGAATAAATAAATTTACGTGGTGTTTCCACAAAACTGTATATTAGAAAGTTTGATGTCATTTAAAATTTTAGTCCAAAAATGTTGCGTATATGTTGAATCCGTTTAAACAGGCTTTATCTCGCTTTTCTTATTATGTAGATACCTATAGTATAAGCAAGCATCAAACAAAGTAGTACTTCCAGTGCTACATTGAATTAGATTTAGTACAAAATATTTGTTACAGCTATGTTACAGAAAAATTACTGCACTAGAGCTGTAATATAAGAAACCTCTATTGCAAATGATTATGCTACACGAATCTGGTTCGGCCAAAAGGAAATGCTAGGAGATAGCCAATTAATAAAAAAAGATGATCTGAAAACTTTTGCAAAGTTCAGTTTCTGTATTGCTTTTCAGTTTGCACACTCCTCCGTTCGAACTTCAAAAACAGGTTTTCATGCAGTGAGAAATATATATGAACCCAAAACAAAAGATTTGTACACCTTCATGTACTCGTCAAGTTAAATTAACTCATAAAGCACAATTACTAAGTATGTTCTCAAAGACTGATGAACTCCTTATACAGCAATTTATCAGTTGCCCCTAGGCTATAGACAAAGGCAAACAAACCAACCCAAATTATTTTAAAAAAACTTTCCCCACACAAGTGAGCGCGTCTGAAGGTTAAGAGGCTTAGAAATGATCATTTTTGTTATCATTCATCTCGTACAGGGTTCTTATACTAACATATGCAATTGTTACGGTGATCAACAATTGATAGGTTTAACTTGTTGACTTAATGACTGACCGCCCTAATCCGGGACAAATACCACGACATATCAAGCATTTAACGAGACTAGAATCATTGAGATTTAAAAAATGTAGTAATGTACGTGTTTCATGTCGCGTCTTCGGCACCATATTGGATTCAGTTGGTATTGTCATCTGACAGTCACAAATGGATACAATGCATGTTGTAATCTCATAATTAACCTAAATTTATTTTGTTTTTCAAACTTTGTCACGAAGACAGGTAGAGATCTCAACAGACCAATATTGCTTCATTTTTACGGTTTTTTAAACCTAACTATCCTAACCAAACCAAGCTTAGTTTGTGACCGTAACATAAAGACAACTGATTTCCGACCTTCTATTTTCTGATGTAGGGTATACGAGATAACTATAGTATAGGTCTTCGTTTGACCTGATCCTAACCCTAATTCTAACCACAAACTACTTCACCAACTCATATATCAAGAGAGGCCCTGATTTTCTCTGCTTGGGAATTTCACAAAAGATGTCGAAAATCATTTTGACTTTTAACCTGCAGATTTGTGGGCACACGCATACGTGCACCTCAAGCCCAAGTATAATTCTTAGAGATCTTTTGTTCATCCAAAAATAAGAATCATATGATCAAATTTTTAAAAAATTCAAAATTATGTAGGTCTACACAACGCAAAAAGGTTTAATCATGGAGCCAAAGCTGAGTCAATTACCATAGTTCGCGTTAAGCCTCCCTCAATAAAGATTACAAGCGTTATTACAGAGATTATGAAGGCTTGCGGCTGTTCTTCAGTTCAGTGATGAAATGATCTGATGAATTATGATCTTTTATGGTATTTTAGGGTACTTTGTAATGTTACATACATAGCTGTCTTTCAAAATCTCAAGTAGTTACAGCATGCAGATGCTATAGCCTACTTTATACTAACCTTCTTAGGTTTTTTCACATTCAAAGTTAGCCGAAAAATGTCTATAAAAACATTGGACTTTCCAAAATAGCAAAAACTGGTGGCAACAGTGCATGGTCAAACATTACAGAAAACAGTGACAGGGATGAGCAAATGTGTAACATGTGGTCAGAATGTTTACATCACTATTTAGCTAAAAACAAACTAAATAAACACAAAGTTTCTTTGGTTTTCAATAATTCTTAAAACAAACAGTTCAATACCGCCGTTTGAAATGACAGGCAGGGCAATTAACCAGACTCATAAACTTCGAAATATTGTTTTGCTATTGCTCTCCTTTTTCGCAGTAATATTGAAAGACTCGTAGTGAATGGGTACTTC
>JAOBYK010235566.1:0-20216 GCA_025434845.1 Phenganax subtilis | reverse complement strand
ACTGAAACAAAAAATTTTTCGAGATGAGAACAAAAAAGTTCATGAACAAAATAAATTTTTGAGCTGAGAACGAAAAATTTCTCAAACAAATAAATTTGTCAAACTGAGAACGAAAAAATTCTGAAACAAAAAATTTTTCAAGCTGAGAACGAAAAATTTCTCAAACAAAAAATTTTCGTGATGAGAACAAAAAAGTTCCTGAACAAAAAAATTTTTGAGCTGAGAACGAAAAATTTCTCGAACAAAGACTTTTTCAAACTGAGAACGAAAAATTTCTCGAACAAAAAAATTTTTCGAGCTGAGTACGAAAAAATTCTTGAACAAAAAAATTTTTTAGCTGAGAACGAAAAATTTCCCAAACAAAAAATTTTTCGAACTGAGAACGAAAAATTTTTCGAGCTGAATACGAGAAAATTCTTGAACAAAAATATTTTTGAGCTGAAAACGAAAAATTTCTCAAACAAAAAATTTTTCGAGCTGACAACGAAAAATTTCTCGAACAAATAATTTTTCGAGCTGAATACGAAAAAATTCTTGAACAAAAAATTTTTTGAGCTGAGAACGAAAAATTTTTCAAGCTGAATACGAGAAAATTCCTGAACAAAAAATTTTTTGAGCTGAAAACGAAAAATTTCTCAAACAAAAAATTTTTCGAGCAGAGAAAGAAATTTTTCTCAAGGAAAAAATTTTTAAAGCTGAGAACGAAAAATTTCTCAAGCAAAAAATTTTTCAAGATGAGAAGAAAAATTTTCTCAAAATTAAAAATTTTTCAAGATGAGAACAAAAAATTTCTCGAACAAAAAATTTTTCAAGCTAAATACGAAAAAAATCTTGAACAAAAAATTTTTTTGAGCTGAATACGAAAAATTTATCAAACAAAAAATTTTTCGAGCTGAGAAAGAAAATTTTCTCAATTAAAAAATTTTTCAAGCTGAGAACGAAAAATTTCTCAAGCAAAAAATTTTTCAGGATGTGAACAAAAAATTTCTCAAAAAAAAAATTTTTCGAGATGAGAACAAAAAAGTTCCTGAACAAAAAAATTTTTGAGCTGAGAACGAAAAATTTTTCAAAAAAAACTTTTGGAGTTGAGAACAAAAATATTCTCAAACAAAAAATTTTTCAAGCTGAGAACGAAAAATTTCTCAAGCAAAAAATATTTCAGGATGAGAACAAAAAATTTCTAAAAAAAAAATTTTTCGAGATGAGAACAAAAAAGTTCCTGAATAAAAAACGTTTGAGCTGAGAACGAAAAAGTTCGCGAAAAAAAAAAAATTTTCAAACTGAGAACGAAAAATCTCTCAAACAAAAAATTTTTCAAGCTGAGAACGAAAAATTTCTCAAGCAAAAAATTTTTCAGGATGAGAACAAAAAATTTCTCAAAAAAAATTTTTTCGAGATGAGAACAAAAATGTTCATGAACAATAGAATTTTTGAGCTGAGAACGAAAAATTTCTCAAACAAAAAATTTTTCGAGCTGAGTACGAAAAAATTCTTGACCAAAAAGATTTTTAAGCTGAGACCAAAATATTTCTCGAACAAAAAATTTTTCGAGCTGAGATCGAAAAATTTCTAAAAAAAAAATTTTTTGAGCTGAGAACAAAAAATTTCTCAAACAAAAAATTTTTCAAGCTGAGAAAGAAAAAATTTCTCAAGCAAAAAATTTTTCAGGATGAGAACAAAAAATTTCTTAAAAAAAATTTTTTCGAGATGAGAACAAAAAAGTTCATGAACAAAAAATTTTTCAAACCGAGTACGAAAAAATTCGTGAACAAAAAAATTTTTGAGCTTAGACCAAAAATTTTCTCGAACAAAAAATTTTTCGAGCTGAGATCGAAAAATTTCTAAAAAAAAAATTTTTTGAGCTGAGAACAAAAAATTTCTCAAAGAAAATGTTTTTGAGCTGAGAACGAAAAATTTCTCGAACTAAAAATTTTTGGAGATGAGAACAAAAAAGTTCCAGTACAAAAATAATTTTTGAGCTGAGAACAAAAATTTCTCAAATAAAAAATTTGTCAAACTGAGAACGAAAAATTTCTCAAACAAAAAATTTTTCGAGCTGCGAACGAAAAATTTCTCGAACAAAAACTTTTTCATCCTGAATACGAAAAAATTCTTCAACAAAAAATTTTTTGAGCTGACAATGAAAATTTTCTCAAACAAAAAATTTTTCGAGCTGAGAACGAAAAATTTCTCGAACAAAAAATTTTTCGAGATGAGATCGAAAAATTTCTCGAAAAAAAAATGTTTCAAGCTGACAACGAAGAATTTCTCGAACAAAATATTTTTCGAGCTGAGTACGAAAAATTTCTTGAACAACAAATTCTTCGAGCTGATTATGAAAAAATTCTTGAACAAACGAATTTTTGAGCTGAGAACAAAAAATTTCTTCAACAAAAAATTTTTCGAGCTGAGAACAATAAAATTTTTTGATATGAGAACGAAAAATTTCCGGAACAAAAAATTTTTCCAGATGAGAAGAAAAAGTTTCTGGAACAAAAAATTTTTCCAGATGGGAACAAAAAATTTTCTGAACAAAAAAATTTTTCAAGCTGAGAACGAATAATTTCTCAAACAAAAAATTTTTTGAGATGAGAACAAAAAATTTCCTGAAATAAAAAAAGTTTTTAAGTTGAAAACAAAAAATTTTTCGAAAAAAAATTTTTTGAGCTGAGAACAGAAAAATTCTCGAACAAAAAAATTTTCGAGCTGAGAACGAAAAATTTCTGAAACAAAAAATTTTTCGAGCTGAGTACGGAAAATTTCTCAAACAAAAAAGTTTTCGGGCTGAGAATGAAAAATTTCTCGAACAAATAAATTTTTTGAGTTGAAAAAGAAAAATTTCTCGATCAAAAAATTTTTCGAGCTGACAACGAAAAACTTCTCCAACAAATAAGTTTTTTGAGTTGGGAATAAAAAATTTCTCGAACAACAAAATTATTCGAGTTGAGAACGAAAAATTTCTCTAACAGAAAAATTTTTTAAGTTGAGAACGAAAAACGTCTTGAACAAAAAATTTTTCGAGCTGACAACGAAAAATTTCTCCAACAAAAAATTTTTCGAGCTGAGCACGAAAAACTTTTCCAACAATAAAATTTTTCGAGCTGAGAACAAAAAATTTCTCAAACAAAAAATTTTTTGAGTTGAGAACAAAAACATTCTCGATCAAAAAATTTTTCGAGCTGAGAACGAAAAACTTCTCCAACAAATAAATTTTTTGAGTTGAGAATAAAAAATTTCTCGAACAATAAAATTTTTCGAGCTGAGAACGAAAAATTTCTCGAACAAAAAAATTTTTTAAGTTGAGATCGAAAAACCTCTTGAAAAAAATTTTTAGAGCTGACAACGAAAAATTTCTCCAACAAAAAAATTTTTCGAGCTGCGAACGAAAAACTTCTCCAACAATAAAATTTTTCAAGCTGAGAACGAAAAATTTTTCAAGCAAAAAATTTTTCGAGATGAGAACGAAAAATTTCTCATAAAAAGAGTGTTTCAAGCTGACAACGAAAAATTTCTTGAACAAAATATTTTTCGAGCTGAGTACGAAAAATTTCTTGAACAAAAAAATTTTTTGAGTTGAAAACAAAAAATTTCTCAAAGAAAACTTTTTCGAGCTGAGTACGGAAAATTTCTCGAACAAAAAATTTTTCAAGATGAGAAAAAAAAACTTTCTGAACGAAAAAATTTTTTCAGTTGAAAACAAAAAAATTCTCTAGCAAAAATTTTTTTGAGCTGAGAAAAAAAAAATTCTTAAACAAAAAATTTTTCGAGCTGAGAACAATAAAATTTTTTGATATGAAAGCGAAAAATTTCCTGAACAAAAAATTTTTCCAGATGAGAGAGAAAAGTTTCTCGAACAAAAAATTTTTCCAGATGACAACAAAAAATTTCCTGAACAAAAAAATTTTTCAAGCTGAGAACGAATAATTTCTCAAACAAAAAATTTTTTGAGACGAGAACAAAAAATTTCCTGAACAAAAAAAGTTTTTGAACTGAGAACGAGAAATTTTTAGAACAAAAAATTTTTCTAGATGAGAACAAAAAGTTTCCTGAACAAAAAAATTTTTTGAGCTGAGAACGAAAAATTTTTGGAACAAAAAAATTTTCGAGCTGATAACGAAAAATTTCTCAAACAAAAAATTTTTCAGGCTGAGATTGAAAAATTTCTCGAACAAATAAATTTTTTGAGTTGAAAACGAAAAATTTCACAAACGAAAATTTTTCGAGCTCAGAACTAAAAATTTCTCAAACAAAAAATTTTTCGAGCTGAGAACGAAAAACTTCTCCAACAAATAAATTTTTTGAGTTGAGAATAAAAAATTTCTCGAACAATAAAATTTTTCCAGATGAGAACAAAAAATTTCCTGAACAAAAAAATTTTTTAAATTGAGAACGAAAAATGTCTTAAACAAAAAATTTTTCCACGTGAGAAAAAAAAATTTCCTGAACAAAAAAATTTTTTGAGCTGAGAAAGAAAAATTTCGCGAACAAATAATTTTTCAAGCTGAGAACGAAAAATTTTTCAAAGTAAAAATTTTTTGAGATGAGAACAAAAACATTCTCGAACAAAAAATTTTTCCAGATGAGAACAAAAAATTTCCTGAACAAAAAAGTTTTTTAGGTTGAAAACGAAAAATTTCTTGACCAATAAATTTTTCGAGAGTGCGAAAAAATTCTTGACCAAAAAAAATTTTGTGCAGGGAACAAAAAATTTCTTGAACAAAAAATTTTTCAAGCTGAGAACGTAAAGTTTCTACAACAAAATATTTTTCGAGCTGAGAACAAAAAATTTCCTTACCAAAAAATTTTTCAAGCTGAAAACAAAAAATTTCTGGAACAAAAAATTTTTCCAGATGGGAACAAAAATATTCATGAAAAAAAAAAATTTTTCAAGCTCGGAACGAAAAATTTCTCAAACAAAAAATTTTTCGAGATGAGAACGAAAAATTTCTGGAAAAAAAAATGTTTCAAGCTGAAAACGAAAAATTTCTCGAACAAAAAATTTTTCGAGCTGAGTACGAAAAATTTCTTCAACAAAAAATTTTTCGAGCTGAGAACAATAAAATTTTTCGATATGAAAACGAAAAATTTCCTGAACAAAAAATTTTTCCAAATGAGAAAGAAAAGTTTCTCGAACAAAAAATTTTTGCAGATGACAACAAAAAATTTTCTTGAACAAAAAAATTTTTCAAGCTGAGAACGAATAATTTCTCAAACAAAAAATTTTTTGAGACGAGAACAAAGAATTTTCTGAACAAAAAAAGTTTTTGAGTTGAAAAGGAAAAATTTCTCGAACAAAAATTTTTCCAGATGAGAAGAAAAAGTTTCTCGAACAAAAAATTTTTCCTGATGAGAACAAAAAATTTCCTGATCAAAAAAATTTTTCAAGCTTAGAACGAAAAATTTCCCAAACAAAAAATCTTTCGTGATGAGAACAAAAAATGTCCTGAACAAAAAAAATTTTTGAGCTGAGAACGAAAAATTTTTCGAACAAAAAATTTTTCAAGCTGAGAACGAAAAATATCTAAAACAAAAAATTTTACGAGCTGAGAACAAAAAATTTTCATTACCAAAAAAATTTTTCGAGCTGAGAACAATAAACTTCTGGAAGAAAAATTTTTTCCAGATGAGAACAAAAATATTCCTGAACAAAAAAAATTTTCAAGCTGAAAGCGAAAAATTTCTGATACAAAAAATTTTTCAAGCTGAGAACGAAAAATTTCTCAAGCAAAAAATTTTTCAAGCTGAGAACAAAAATTTTTCTGAACAAAAAAGTTTTTTTTAAATGATAACGAAAAAGTTCTCGAACAAAAAATTTTCCGAGCTGAGAACGAAAAATTTCTCGAACAAGAAATTTTTCGAGCTGATAAGGAAAAGTTTCTTAAACAAAAAATTTTTCGAGCTGAGTACAAAAAAATTAATGAACAAAAAAATTTTTGAGCTGAAAATGAAAAATTTCTCGAACAAAAAAATTTTTTGAGTTGAGAACGAAAAACTTCACGAACAAAAAATTTTTCGAGATGAGAACAAAAAATTCACTGAACAAAAAAGTTTTTTTTTTATTGAGAACGAAAAATTTCTCGAACAAGAAATTTTTCGAGCTGAGAACAAAAACATTCTTAAACAAAAAATTTTTCGTGCTGAGTACGAAAAAATTCTTGAATAAAAAAATTTTTGAGCTGAGAACGAAAAATTTCTCGAACAAAAAATTTCTCGATGAAAAAATTTTTCGAGCTGCAAAGGAAAAGTTTCTCAAACAAAAAATTTTTCGAGATGAGAAGAAAAAATTTCCTGAACAAAAAAGTTTTTTTTAATTGAGAACGAAAAGTTTCTCGAACAAAAAATTTTTTGAGCTGAGAACGAAGAATTTCTCGAACAAAAAATTTTTTAACCTGAAAACGAAAAATTTCTCGAACAAAAAATTGCTCGATGAAAAAAGTTTTCAAGCTCCAATCGAAAACTTTCTCAAACTAAAAATTTTTCGATATGAGAAGAAGAAATTTTCTGAGCAAAAAAGTTTTTTTAAAATGATATCGAAAAATTTATAGAACAAAAAATTTTTCGAGCTGATAACTAAAATATCCTCAAACAAAAACTTTTTTCGAGCTGACAACGAAAAATTTTTCGAACAAAAAATTTTTCGAGCTGAGATCGAAAAAATTTTCTAACAAAAAATTTTTCAAGCTGGAAACGAAAAATTTCTCAAACAAAAAATATTTCGAGATGAGAAAAAAAAATTTCCTGAACAAAAATTTTTTTTTTTAAAAAGGAAAAATTTCTCAAACAAAAAATTTTTCGAGCTGAGTACAAAAAAATTCTTGAACAAATAAATTTTTGATCTGAAAATGAAAAACTTCTCGAACAAAAAATTTTTCAAGCTAAGACCGAAAAATTTCTCGAACAAAAATTTTTTCAAGATGAGAACAAAAAATTTTCTGAACAAAAAAGTTTTTTTTAATTGAGAACGAAAAGTTTCTGGAACAAAAAATTTTTCGAACTGAGAACAAAAAATTTTAACGAACAAAAATTTTTCGAACTGAGTACGAAAAAAATTCTTCATCAGAAAAATTATTGAGCTGATAACTAAAAATTTCTCAAACAAAAACTTTTTTCGAGCTGACAACGAAAAATTTCTCGAACAAAAAAATTTTTCAAGCTAAGAACGAAAAAATTTTCTAACAAAAAATTTTTCAAGCTTCGAACGAAAAATTTCTCAAACAAAAAATATTTCCAGATGAGAACAAAAAATTTCCTGAACAAAAAAGTTTTTTTTATTGAGAACGAAAAATTTCTCGAACAAAAAATTTTTCGAGCTGAGAACAAAAACATTCTCGAACAAAAAATTTTTCGAGGTAAGTACGAAAAAATTCGTGAACAAAAACATTTTTGAGCTGAGAACGAAAAATTTCTCGAACAAAAAAAATTTTATAGTTGAGAACGAAAAATTTCTCGAACAAAAAATTTTCCGAACTGAGAACGAAAAATTTCTCGTACAAAAAATTTTTCGACCTGAGAACGAAAAATTTCTCAAACAAAAAATTTTTCGAGCTGAGTACAAAAAAATTATTGATCAGAAAAATTTTTGAGCTGAAAATGAAAAATTTCTCGAACAAAAAAATTTTTTTAATTGAGAACGAAAAATTTTTCGAGCAAAAAATTTTTCAAGCTGAGAACGAAAAATTTTTCGAACAAAAATTTTTTCGAAATGAGAACCAAAAATTTCCTGAACAAAAAAGTTTTTTTAATTGAGAATGAAAAGTTTCTCGAACAAAAAATTTTTCGAACTGAAAAGGAAAAATTTCTCGAACAAAAAATTTTTCGACCTGAGTACGAAAAAAATTTATCATCAGAAAAGTTTTTAAGCTGTAAACTAAAAACTTCTCAAACAAAAACTTTTTTTCGAGCTGACAACGAAAAATTTCTCAAACAAAAAATTTTTCGAGCAGAGAACGAAAAAATTTTCCAACAAAAAATTTTTCAACCTGCGACCGAAAAATTTGTCAAACAAATAATTTTTCGAGATGAGAACAAAAAATTTCCTGAACAAAAAAGTTTTTTTTTATGAGAACGAAAAATTTCTCGAACAAAAAAGTTTTCGAGCTGAGAACGAAATATTTCTCTACCAAAAAATTTTTCAAGCTGACATCGAAAAATTTCTCAAAAAAAAAAATTTTCTCAAAAAAAATTTTCGAGCTGTGAACCAAAAAATTTCTCGATCAAAAAGTTTTTCGACATGAGAACAGAAAATTTTCTTCAACAAAAAATTTTTTTTAAATTGAGATCGAAAAGTTTTTCGAACAAATAAAGTTTTTGAGATGACAATGAAAAATTTCTCGAACAATAAAATTTTTCGAGCTGAGAACGAAAAAATTTTCTAACTAAAATTTTTTCAAGCTGCGAACGAAAAACTTCTCAAACAAAAAATATTTCAAGATGAGAACAAAAAATTTCCTGAACAAAAAAGGTTTTTTTTATTGAGAACGAAAAATTTCTCGAACAAAAGATTTTTCGAGCTGAGAACAAAAACATTCTCGAACAAAAAATTTTTCGAGCTAAGTACGAAAAAATTCTTGAACAAAAAAATTTTTGAGCTGAGAACGAAAAATTTCTCGAACAAAAAAATTTCTTGAATTGAGAACGAAAAATTTCTCAAACAAAAAACTTACCGAGCTGAGAATGAAAAATTTCTCGAACAAAAATTTTTTCGAGCTGAGAACGAAAAATTTCTCAAACAAAAAATTTTTCGAGCTGAGAACAAAAACATTCTCGAACAAAAAATTTTTCGTGCTGAGTACGAAAAAATTCTTGAACAAAAACATTTTTGAGCTGAGAACGAAAAATTTCTCAAACAAAAAATTTTTCGAGCTGAGTACAAAAAAATTATTGAACAAAAAAATTTTTGAGCTGAAAATGAAAAATTTCTTGAACAAAAAAATTCTTTGAGTTGAGAACGAAAAATTTCTCGAACAAAAAATTTTTCGATCTGAGAACGAAATATTTCTCTAACAAAAAATTTTTCAAGCTGACATCGAAAAATTTCTCAAACAAAAAATTTTTCTCAAAAAAAATTTTCGAGCTGAGAACAAAAAATTTCTCGATCAAAACATTTTTCGAGATGAGAACAGAAAATTTTCTTGAACAAAAAAGTTTTGATCTGAAAATGAAAAATTTCTCTAACAAAAAATTTTTCAAGCTGACATCAAAAAATTTCTCAAACAAAAAATTTTTCTCAAAAAAATTTTTCGAGCTGAGAGCGAAAAATTTCTCAAACAAAAAGTTTTTCGAGCTGAGTACAAAAAAATTCTTGAACAAATAAATTTTTGATCTGAAAATGAAAAATTTCTCGAACAAAAAATTTTTCAAGCTGAGAACGAAAAATTTCTCGAACAAAAAATTTTTCAAGCTGCGAACGAAAAATTTCTCAAACAAAAAATTTTTCGAGCTGAGAACAAAAACATTCTCGAACAAAAAATTTTTCGTACTGAGTACGAAAAAATTCTTGAACAAAAACATTTTTGAGCTGAGAACGAAAAATTTCTCAAACAAAAAATTTTTCGAGCTGAGTACAAAAAAATTATTGAACAAAAAAATTTTTGAGCTGAAAATGAAAAATTTCTTGAACAAAAAAATTCTTTGAGTTGAGAACGAAAAATTTCTCGAACAAAAAATTTTTCGATCTGAGAACGAAATATTTCTCTAACAAAAAATTTTTCAAGCTGACATCGAAAAATTTCTCAAACAAAAAATTTTTCTCAAAAAAAATTTTCGAGCTGAGAACAAAAAATTTCTCGATCAAAACATTTTTCGAGATGAGAACAGAAAATTTTCTTGAACAAAAAAGTTTTGATCTGAAAATGAAAAATTTCTCTAACAAAAAATTTTTCAAGCTGACATCAAAAAATTTCTCAAACAAAAAATTTTTCTCAAAAAAATTTTTCGAGCTGAGAGCGAAAAATTTCTCAAACAAAAAGTTTTTCGAGCTGAGTACAAAAAAATTCTTGAACAAATAAATTTTTGATCTGAAAATGAAAAATTTCTCGAACAAAAAATTTTTCAAGCTGAGAACGAAAAATTTCTCGAACAAAAAATTTTTCAAGCTGCGAACGAAAAATTTCTCAAACAAAAAATTTTTCGAGATGAGAAAAAAAATTTCCTGAACAAAAAAATTTTTTTACTTGAGAACGAAAAATTTGTCACTTAAAAAAATTTTCGAGCTGAAGTAGTGCGCAAATGGGAATTCAAGCACATCTTTTTTTAAACTAGTATATTTTTCTATTACAAGAGCCCAAAAAAATGCAGAGTCGGCAGTTTTTTTTTGGTGTTTGAGCCCTCCCAAAAAAAAAATGCCGACTTAGCGCTTCGTGGGCGCCTTGCGTTTTTGCCTCAAAAAATTATGGCGCAATACTTTTTTAAAACGCGTCGCTTTTTGACCTATGACGCTAAAGTATATCTAACATCAAGGACAAAGGGTTTGCATGTACTTTAAGGCTTCACCGCTTCGCTTCGCTTCGCTCATTAATTTAAGCAGGTGGTGTTTAACCTTAGCAACGATGAGCCAATAAGATTTTTAGGTATTGTTTAACCTCTACGCGCGCCTACGGCGATTTTGTTCCCATACAACCGTAAACTTTTTTACTTTGTGAATTTTTTTTAAAACGTTTTAAAAATTTTGCTTGTAACGAGGAACAAAATGGCCATGGCCTATGGTTGTTGGGCACCTTGCAAGGGCAACGTAAGGGTGCCGGCGACTTTGTTGCCCTTGATTTTTTATAAAGCTTATAAGCAATCTTCGATTGCCGAAAAAAAGTTACTTTTTTTTTGCTATAATAAATGAGTAACCAAAACGCAGACCTAAGTATCCGCGAGTCGCTTTTAAAACTCGCTTCCGCAAAAGAATTAAAGCGCCCGGGAGGTGGCTATTACACACAAGCTTATATTAAAAAAGCTTTGGAAAAAACTTTAGAACAAATTTTTCAAGACTATCAGCGCAAAAAACTTAATAAAACAAATGATATGTTTACGGACATGGCTATAGGAAAATTTTCTGAATTACTTCAACATCTATCTTTAATAGAAAATGCGACAGATCTTGGTCGAGAACTCGCAGACAATGAACCTTTTCGTCAAGATATAAAATTTATAGTAGAATACATCACACCTTATCTTCCACTTATTGGACTATTTTCTGGAACTTTAATTAAAGGAAAACATGTCGTAAATTTTCACGTAGCACCTTGCGAGAAAAATAATGCGCAAAATCATAATAATAAAGAAGAAGAATGTCTGAACAAAAAATCACGAGACAAGTCGGCCGAGGACAAAACGACCGAAAAGAAACAGGAATCTTAAGTGAAATCTCAAATCAATCAAAGCGCGAAGCGGGTGCAAAGCACCCTAACACCACCACACCAGAGATTTATGGAGATCCTTTTAATATGATTATCGTAGGAATGACCAACTCGGGAAAGACTTATTATTTGTTAAATTTTTTAGAAAATAACTATCTAGGTTATTTTGATTATATTTTCCTTATTTGTCCAACCTAGGAATGGAACAGCACTTATCTAACTTGGCCTTATGATAAAGATGAGAATTTTATCGTTATAGCTTGTGACCAAGACGATATAGAATCTTTTATAAAAATGGTTGTAGAATTCGCAAAAGGCACCAATTCTTTAATTATTTTAGACGACGTAGCAAGCTCTTCTTTTGTTAAAAAACGTACTTCAGAACTCGTAAAACTAGGTTTCTCGGCAAGACATTATGGACTAAGTGTTATAGTGATCACTCAGCAACTCACTTCTATCGCAAAACCTTTTAGAGAAAATATTTCACGTTTAGTTACTTTTTATAATCCTAGTAAAAAAGATATGGATATCATTTTTGATGACTACCTAGGACACGTTACAAAAGAAGAAAAATAATAATATAATCGAGAGGCTAAAAAACACACCTTACGCGAAGTTAGAAATAAGTTTAAGATATCCGTATGAACACTTTGTGGCTTAGCTTTTTACGTAATAGAAAAAAAGTGTGTAACTTTTTTAAAAGCCTTAAGTTACACATTTTAAAGACATGCCTTTTTTTGCTAGAGCCGAAGGCCGCGAAGCGCTTGTAGTTTTTACTTCTTCAAAAGTAGTATTACTATAATCAAGAGATGAGCTAAATTTAAGACTGTTTCCATTTCTTCGAAGTCTAGAAGTGCATCCACAAGAACTTGTTTTTTCTATTTTCTTAACCAGCTGTCCTGGGTTATTAGGATCTGGAACTATTCTTTCTATTTTTTCTGAGTTACTCATACAGCTTCCCATTTATTTAAAGGTTTTAGTAATGAACATTTTATAAAACTCGGTTCTTAAAATGAACCAGTCCATGACTTACTACAAAAATATAACACATGACGTTCGCAGTAGTAGCTTTTTTCTTAATTTCTAGCAACACTACATTTTGTGTGTTTAAGAGTCTTTTTCCTGCACCTACGACTAGCTTGTCTTCCATTGTTCTAAGATCCACCACTAAAGCGAATTTATCTTTGAAAAACTTTCTCATTGACATACAACTAGGCTCATATTCTAATTCAGACTTGTGTTCGAAAAGTCTTTTTGCTTCATCGTAGAGGTCTTCTTTCTTAATGCCTTGACTATACACGCTATTTGGAACTCCTCCGATCGTAATTTTAGTACTTTCGATATTTTGATAAACATATTCTTCCGAATCTGTTACAGATTTGTTTCTAAATAACATTACTACAGCAGCCATACTTTTTCTAGCCAGATTTATAGTTTCATTCACTAAAGTAGTAGCTTTGTCCCACTCTACGGCTTTTAACAAAGTCACATGCTCAAAGGAAAGACTTTTTCCAACTTCGTATTCCATTATAGATTCGTTAGCTAGATCTTCGTTTTGAATTTTTTCGTATTCTAATTCTATATTTTCTAAACTATAACCTTCTACACTTTCCCCACTTTGAGCTTTCATAATTTTATCATCTTTAGGTAAAGTAATCTTATATTGAAGATTATTTTCCAACGCGGAAGGGCAAAATAACCCATGATCTCCTAAGATCTTACAAAGTCTTATTTTTTGTTTTGTTCCTAAAACACAAACGACTAAAGCATCCGAAACTTTTTGTGTGTCCCCAGTCTTCGCTCCATCATCTGACTTAGAAATAATTTTTCTCGTGTTCTCATTTGCTAACCCATAGTCGCACATTTCTTCCCTCGTTCTTTCTGGGAGCCAAAGATCTTTATAAATTTCATAGGTAGCATTCCCAGTATTATCGAATAAAGTTTCTCCTCCTACAGACACGGAGAGTCTATCCATGAGTCCTTTTCCAAGATTATTTAAAAACCAAGACCTTGTATTTGCATTTTTAAAGTCGAATTTTAAAGCGAGTGTTTTTGGAACCAAGCAGTCTTCTTTATTAAGTCTGGGAATATCCACGTAGACTTCTTCTCCAGGATTAGCTTTATTACGATTAAAAGTAATCGTATGTTTAGATCTATTTCCTTTAATATCCCTCATTTTATGTTTTCTAAAATCTGGTTTCAGTTCATGAATGGTTGCCATTTATTATAACTTTTTTTAAAATTATTTTTTAAATACATAAGGGTGCTACGCACCCGCTTTGCGCTTCTTATTTTTATACATGTCATAAACGAACCAAGTTAAAAATAATACTAGAACCCATACGTTTTGAGCAAAGAAATTTATACTTTTTGCCCCCCCATTTTAAAATGGTTCCAACTACACCTAAAATTGTACTAGCAATAGGACCCACTTGTTTTGATAAGTTTGCTACGGCTTTTACAAGCTTATTCGTAGCTTGTGCTCCTTTTTTCACAGCAGATCTAGCACTCATTAAGATGGAGGTAATAATTCCAGCTATAGCAATGGCTACTCAACTTAAACCTAGTAAGTTATTTCCTGCCCATTTTTTAAATTTCTCAAATCGATTAAGGTCATTTACTTCTGTTTCTTTTTTGATAATGTCTTGAGTCTCAGGTTCTTCAACTCTCATAATATTTTCTAGTCTTATCTTGTCAGCTGCCATTCTTGCTATTTTTTCTAAGGTATTATAAGCATCTTCTCTCTTTGGATCCGTTTCTTGAAGTTTTTTTAGTCTCCAATGATTGGCCTCAATTTCTAAGTTTTCTAGTTTTTCTTCTGTGGTTTGAGTCCAGGCATGTCAAGGTATCCTTTTACAGTTCTATGTATTTCATTTGCTGTTGGCTCGTCTTCTCTAAAACAAATGTCTTTAATAGTAGCTTCTAAACTATCGATATAAGATTCTAATTCACTAGTTTGTTTTTCTAACGAATCCATACTAATTTGTGATGTTATTTCTTCTAATCTTTCACTACTCATATCTTGTAAGGTTATGTTTTCCTCGATTTGTGCTGTAGTTGTTTCATTATGTTCTTCTCTTGCTTTTCTTGATAATTCTTTAAACTTACTTATCGATTCGAGGGAATTTCTATTATTAGAATAAGTTAAGTTACCATTTCTTTTAACAATAATAACTTCCCCCTTAAAATTACCTCCTAAGATTTCTCCTTTTACTCCTGACCTTATAGTGAATTTTTCTATAAGCTCTTTAGAATTTGGTTCATCTTTAGAGGCGATATTAAACTCTAAGAAATCCTTTAGTAAATTTTTCTTTTTATAGGTTAATGTTCTTTTTTGATCAGCTATAAATTTCTTAGTATTAGGAAAATTAACTAAATCTGGTTCATCTTCTATAGGATCTGTTACGTCTACTTCAGGTATTGTAAAAGAAGTCTCACGTTCATTTTCTAGTAGATCATTATTTGTTTTTTCCTCATTTTCCTCGAAATCTTGTAACTCGATTTTTTCTTGCTCACGCTCAACTTCTTTTTCTTTTTCATAAAAAAAATCTTTAAATTTTTTAGGATCCATTTATTTTAAAAGAATTTTTTTATGAAAAGCGTCCTAAAGTTTTTTTATATCAGATATCTTTACCCAAGAATTATGTTTTTGGTCATATCCTAACCACTTAACTAAAGCCATATTTCCTCTTGTTTTTAAGACTTTTTCAACTCTGTAAAAGGCTTCGCCTTCTTGCATTTCTACAGGAGAAAGTTCTTCTTCATAAAATTTTCCTAAAATAGGTTCCGGCTCACTCCCTGCGGTTGCTTTGCTTTCCTTAATTTCATACAAGTTAGGGTCGTTTCTAAAAATGTTATCAATTTCAAATATTTCTTCTGTAAAATTATCTTCATATCCTTTTTCAAAAAAGTTCTTATATTTACTTACTCTTACTTTTTCTCCTAATTTAAACTTAGGTAGCGGATATTGTCCTGTCCAGTGTCCATAAAGGGTTAGCCAAACTTGATCCGAATTGTTTTTAGTTACTTCTGCAGGTCTCATTAAAATAATACTATGCTTAGAGTGGTTATAGTTATAAACAAAATCTGGTAAAACGTCTATCCAATTATACGTTCCTTTGGAATAAAAATATTTCCACATGATCGTTTTTAAAGTTCTATTAAAGCGCTCTACGATAGCAGCTTTTCTTTCTGAATGTGTGGAGAAATAAAGAATATTGTTTTTTTCAAATAAACTTTTAACTCCTACATTATAAAGTTCTTTTCCTTCATCAAATTGAACTTTTTCTGGGTATTTTTCAAATCTAGTTTTAAATTCACTTAAAAGCTTACTCACACCTTCTGTCATATGTTGTGTATCTTTCTCTTTTACGGGGATCGCAAAAGCAAATCTAGATAATATTTCCACCCCAGTTAAGATCCAAGAAAAATTTTTATTTTTGTAGCGCAATTTACTCATGTCTACTAGATCTTGTTGTAATTGTTCTCCAAGATTTTTCACAAACGTTTTTTGAGTTTTATGACACTTGTTAATTTTTTTATATCTCGTATAAGTATCTTGCGTTTTTAACGAGCTTCTTATTTGTTTTCTAGTGACCAGAATTCCGTCTTCCGAAGCTTTTCTATAAAGAGACTCTACCCCTTTATAGCCAGATTTAGGATCATAATAAAGATTTCTTAGTTCTTGTTCCTTTTTGAAACTTGCTACACTTTTACTCACTTCACTCATCTTTTATTTATTAAAGATAAATTTCCATTAATACGGAGCCAATATTTTCGTTTATATTTGAACTCACCCAAAAAACTAGCTTGTTATAAATTCCTTCTCTTACTTGTAAAGAGCTTTCTATATCTTTATATAGCATAACAGTTCCAGTTAAAGATTGCTCTGTCGTGATAGGTAAAGTAACAATAGCAGAAGTCTTCTGTCTTATGAAAAATTTGAACATGATGATCTTTTGTGGTAGAAAATTGAAAACCTTCAGAAGCTAAAGTGTTCTGGACATCCCCAAAAGTATAATAACCTTCCTCTAAAGTAACATCTTTACTTCCTACTTTAATTATTTTATACTTGTTTTTGATATTTTTAAAGTCCCAAAAAACGCTCACTGTTTTTACAAATAATTTACTCCCTACGTAAAGATTTCTTTCTAGAAATATTTCCTCGTTATTGTTTTCTATAATTACGGTTAACTTCTCCATTTATTTTAAGTAAAAAAGTTATAAAATAAAATGGAAGTAGGAACAGATAGAATTTACCCACAACTTTTTCCTATGTTTAAGAAATATTATGGAAAAGATTATGACAAAGCCATGAAACTTATAAAAACTTGGAAAGAATCTGAAGCTAAGAAAAAATTTTTTAAAAAGTATCCAAACGCTGACATCTCGCGTTTCGATTTTATTGGAAAAGTAACTAAGAACCCTTTAAAGTTAAAGACGAAGTCTACTACAACACCGGAAAAGGTTATAGGTATGAGTTAGGAACTTATGCTTTTAAACATAATAAAAAATGGCAAGAATCTTTAGGTATAATTGGCGACAAAGTTGCCTCGTGACCGGAAATATGGTTTGTTGGAGGAGAAACCCCCGAACTTTGTTATTTAATTTATCCTAATAATCCAAAAAGACAAGGTTGGGGAAGACATCCTATTATAGACACAAAATTTCAAAAACCTATAAAACTAGAACAAACAGCCGAAGGCCGCGAAGCGCCTTTAGAAAACTTTAAAATGTATGTGAGTGATAAAGACTTTTTTCTCGCTAAATTACCACCCATAAAAATAAGATGGTCGGATGGTAAAAAAATGGATCAAGACCTAGTAGACATAAGAAGATATTTTGACTATATCAACGAGCCTTACTTTGCTATGTTATGTGGAATGTACATGGCGAGTTTTATTTGCGGTATTAGTCTACAAAATCTAAGAGACCCAGCGGCTCATCCTATTATAAAATCCTTAGCGAGATATCATCTTTATTATCAAACGAGAAAATTTATAAGACATCCAGAACTTATAAAAAAATACAACATCGAAGAAGTTAAAAAACGCATTCCCATCAATAATATTAAAGTTGATTCCACCAAGAAAAACAGAGATGGGTACTATTATAGAATTCCTGGAGCAAAAGAACTCTCCGATCAAGACTGGAAAAGTTTTATCGCCTACACTTCGAATGGACTAACTGCCCAGGGTCAATTATTATTTCCAGAATCTATGGAAAGTTATGTTTATTGTGTTTTAGGAGCCCAAGCGAATACGAGATGGAGTATCGTGAACCAAGGGGCTAAGTCTTTACAAACTCAAAGCGTGTTTAGAAAATTAGTAGAAGCTACTATTACTCAAAACGATACAACGATACTTATTTCAAATATGAGAAAAGCAATAAGTTCTACAAACGTGGTCCTAAATTTAGCCATTAGTCCAGGAATTATTTTAGTTCCTTCAAGGATGATTATTTTAGAGAAACCTATTCCAGGTTTTAATAATATTCTAACTATAGCCACGAGTGACATGAGATTTGGAAAAAACGTTAGTTTAAATCACGTTAAACCAAAAATTAATAAAAAAGAAATAAGCGATTTAAGTACTTCGAAGGTCTTTCCTAAAAAAAATCTAAACGCTTTCGAAGAAGACGCTTCACGGCCTTCGGTCTTTCCTAAGAAAAATCTAAGCACCTCCAATGATAGCGTCTCGAATCACGAAGCGCTACGCGGGCGCAAAGCTCCTTCGCACGAAGCGCTTTACACAGATTCTATTATGCTCATAGCTGGAATTTTAATCTCAAAATATATCTCATAAAAAATCTTATAAAAATCTTTTTAATAAATGGCAATGTATTTTGGCTTTGAAAAAAAGAAAAATAATTTGGAGGGTCTTCAGGAAAAAATAGAAGAAACCGAAAAAGAAACCGAGAGAAAAATTAACGATAATAAGTCTTTAATATTAACCAATAGATCAGATATCATTGCTAATCGAGAATTTTCTGCAGGAAATCAAAGAAACATAAATTCTATTCGAGCAGATATTAACACAAATATAACAAATATAGCAAACAATAGTTCTAGTATAACGTGCACACGGTAACGTTTTCGAGCGTTTTCATTTGTGTTTTCACACGAAAACAGATTCAAACACTCACAATTCAGGACATGGGCTGCAGCTCATTTAATATATTGAAAAGTTTTTCCCTTGGAAAGTGTAAACTAAGCGTTAAAACGCTAAACGAGACAGAAACGTTTTTGAAAACGCTTGAAAACGGCGCTCGTGTGCACAGCCCCTAAGTTAGAGCTGAAAAACGACATTTCTCAATTTAGAAATTATCTCATGTTTACGTTTAGGTTTAAGAGCTTAGATCAAAATACTTGGATACAACCTTCTTCTAATCGTACAGGTTATCCTCCTACCTTTATAAGGCCTCCTTTCTTAAGTGATGAGACGAAAGTTATATTTTCTTATCAGGTGTTTGATGACGAGGAAGCAATAACTTCCATTAATTTAGAATATGAACTTAACATCTTCCTAAAAAGTGGTGGATTTGTTTCTTCCACCGTACTTACAAAGGATGTCAGTAGTATAGAAAAGATTAGGGGTGATCACATCGTACAATGAGATAATGAATTAATGTTAAAAGACTTTGAAAGTAATGTAGGACACATCCTTGCATTAAATGTGCGCGTACGTCAGACGAGTTTAGCCAGTATGAAAAACGAGTCCGAGCTATATGTTATTCTAGAATTTAAACAATCTTAAGTTTACTTGATTTTTACAACTCGCTCAAAATAATTTTAAGTAAGTTTTAAGTAAGTTTTAAGTAAGTCTAAGATAACTTGATTTTTACTTGAACACTTCGTGTGACTACGTCGCTTTTTGCTTAAAAATTGCTTATAATAAATGACAGAGGAAAATTAGCAATTTTTAAGTAAAACAAATGAATCCAAGGCTGCTTTGCAGCCGCATAGCGCTAATGCTTCGCGGGAACAAAGTCCTCTTATGACCACGGGGAAGAAAAAGAAAGATTCAAGAAAAGTAGAAGCAGGAAAACGTCCAGCGCAAATTTCTAGAGAAGCTAAAGAAAGAGAAAAGAAAAAAATACTAGAAGCAAGTAAAGAAGCTAATCAAGAAACAAGTATTTTAGATATTCCTACTTCAACTATTATAGTTTCTATACTTAGTCTTGGGATAATTTCTTATTTAATTTATTTTAAAAAACAAAAAGAAAGCACCCTTAAAAAAGAAAAAACACAAAGCGGGAGCAAAGCTCCCTTAGAAGAACCTAAAATAGAAGAACCTAAGAAAGAAGAAAAAACTTCACAAAAACTTTTATAGTAGGGCTGCCAAGGCACAAAATCGTTCAAATTGTGATCACAATCTGAAACTTGGCACAAATACTCATTAGGGTATGGAGAATATGGAATGAAAGGGTTGCCCAAAATTTAAGCAGGGGAAAGTACCCAAATTGCGCCCTTAAGGTGGCGGTTTCTAACTACACAGGTTTTATTTAAAAATGTGCTATTTCAAAGTGAAAATAAACTGATACGAAACTAATATGAGTTCCAAACCTTGCTTTTATAGTCTAAACTCCCCTTAGACAAAAATAAGAGGCAAAATACATCAAATATTGCATAAACAACGCATTTATATCACAGAGAGACCAACAAAAATGCAATCTGCGTTCGTATTTTGCACGGTTACGCAAGGTCTATCATCTAAACTGAGGTAAAAACGATTCTCTATTGTACCTTGGCATGTAATGATTGTTTCCTAGCCTTAAAACCGTTTGGGTGGCTTTCGGAATTGCAAATAAAGATGAAAATAGTGAAAGCCAATATCACAGCCATGTCCACCATCTTGAATTTATAAAACAAGA